>JAQFVV010006283.1:1971771-2063386 GCA_028023455.1 Epiperipatus broadwayi
TTAGCTATATACATCTTAAATATTTTTTAAACTGTCTGTTTTTAGTGCAAAGCAATTAGAAAATGCTTTGCGAAAGATTTTTATTATTGTACTTTATCGAGGAGATTCGATTGACAATTTTATTAGAATTGGGAAGACTTAGACTGCAAAAATATTATATTGTTTAATATGTTTTTATTGTCTAATTAGTTTTAATTAATTCAGGGGAATAGCGGAGGCCATTAAAAACATTATTAATATTTTAAAGTCATTAATTAAAGATCTTATTTAACTAAAAAGCTTGAGTTTTTCTAATTTTATTTTAATGCTTTATTTTGCTTTTCCAATGATCCAGGCACACAAAACACATTTTTCATAGTACTTTTATGCACATTTAACTTGTAGTTCTGTAGGTGTTCCCATCCATGTCTCTCCCTGATTGCTATGCTATGGGCCGGATGAGAAAATAATTTATGCATGTCTCAGATAATGTTGTTGGTTCGTAGTTAGCCTCAAGAATAGGCGAATAGGGCAGAGGTCATAGTATTCTTCATTTAATATCTTGCATGTGGGTGGCCTCAAGGTACTTTCGCCTAGTATTCGAACTGGGTTAAACCAACATAGATCATCTGACTGTCACAATAGAAATATATATATATATTTGAATGTTCTGAACATCTATCTTGGAAATATTATTTATATCTGAGCATATTTTCTATAATTATTTATCTATTATATATATAATAAATTAATATCTAAAAATTCATATTAATGCATAGAAAAAATCCCAGTAATTATTATATTAATGAACAGTGTGTTGTTTCTGGACAGGAATTTCAATAAGTGATCTAGAACTTAACATCAGTTTGCTCCATATATTAACATGGTGACTTCAAATATTTAAATTAGAACTATATGATTCTATTTTTTTTAAAAAGAACAAATCTTTTAAAACTCTTGCACCCATATATATATATATATATATATATATATATATATTGTAAATATCGATATTACAATATATATATATATAAACAGTCAAATGTAATTTTTTCTTTATAAAACTTGATTTATTATATGAACTATTATAACTTATAATAATACTCCAACATTTTGACAATATTGTTTGATAATCTTTCTCAAGGAACAACTAAAAAATATATAAATAAAACAATAAATATAAATGCAAATATTCCATAATAGTCCAATACATATATCAAATATAAATTACTTTTACCTTAAATCTCTTCTTCACAAACAATCTTAAATTGCTAGCACATTTATTTTTTAAACACCTTTCTTAAAATAATACCTATAATTACTTAATTACAAACTCCACATTGACTAAATCAACCTATTATTTTCTTTTTTTTCAATTAACAATCTATTCATTCCAGATTGATCAAATAATTATAGGGGATTATTTTAAGAAAGGTATTTAAGAAATAAATGTAATAAAAATTTAGGATTGTTTGTGAGAAGAGATTTAAGGTAAAAGTAATTTGTATTTGTTATATGTATTGGATTATTGTGGAATATTTATATTTATATTTATTGTTTTATGTATTTTTTAGTTATTCCTTGAGAAAGACTATAAAAGAATAAAGTCAAAACATTGGAGTATTATTGTAATTTATAATAGTTCATATAATAAATCAAGATTTATAAAGAAGTTTCATGTGACTGGTTTTATATATTAAAATTTATGGATTATTTTTAAAATAGAAGACTGTATTTAAACAATGAGGATTGTGAAGCATTTATCACAAAGCTTGTAGAGGAATTGGTAATCCTCATTGTTTATAACTTACAAGCTTAAGAGATAGGGTCATGTGATCTATGACTCTTATTTTGACTATTTAGAAGACTATATTTGTTTGTTATTAATTTATTTATATATCACTATATATAAATGACTGATGTATGTAATTATTAAAATTAGAAATATAAAAAGCATTGTTTTTTGTTTTTAAGATTATTAATTTTTGTTTTTAGAATGATTAAAAAGAGTATGGAAACAAAAAATGACTAGACAAATAGCTTTTTATTTAATTAATTAATTAATTATTTTTGTTATTGTAATTATATATCAATATGTATTTTTTTGATTACTTGAGATGATAGAATGAATGTTTATGAATTTATCAAAATATAATTTTTGAAATAACTTTAATTTGAGTAATATAATGATAAAATATTATCTATTTTCATAAAGTTAATCTTCCTGCACTAAGACAGATTTAATTGTTCACCCTGGTGAGAGTTTTGTAATCTTTTAATATTTGATTTTAGTATTAATCTATTACATTATATCTAAATATATAAAAATTGGAATTGATTTGGTAAAAATTTATCTTTACAAATAAAATAAATTCTAAAAAATCATATTTGAAGTTTGCATATATTGAAAATGTATGAATGAATAAATATCAATATCTAATATATCACATTATATTTTTAAAATATCAATATTTTTACTAATTTTTACAATATTGCAATATATTCTAATAAATGATCAGTAATGACAGGTTATTAATCAGTTTGAAAAGGTGTGTTTATTGAAAGTCTGTAATTTGCTTTGTTGACATGGTATTATTTATTACCTTCTATATTTTAAAATAAAACATTTATATAAAGAATAAATGTGAGTCTTATTTTTGATTTTTATTCATTATTATAAATTATTGTGCAAACATAAATGTAAATCTTAATAAATTTCATAAAAAAAAACCAAACTTTTAGTCGGTTTAAAAATTTGTTCAAAGTAATCTTGCAAAGTACATGAAATCTGAGAACAATGAGAGAAACTCTTCAAACATGCAAGGCATGTCTAAAAGTCTTTGAAGTCACCACATTTTTGATTCTCTTAACATAGTTAAATTTTTTTTTTTGGAATTAAAATATTGTAATAAAATATGCATAAATTTTACAATTTAAATAACAAAGTATTAAAATGACCCAAATAGATGACTGTACAGGCAAGTTGACTCCAACATCTTTTCTTCATTTTTCTATACAAAATTTCTTGTTTTGATGAAATATAAAATTAAAATACAATAAAAATATACTATTAACAATTATGATAGATCAAGCTATCAGTACTCAAAAAATGAAAATGTTTATCTTTTTACATAACACCCATATTACATAAAAATACAAAGTATCTGTTATGACAACAGCATAACATAAATATTGTATAAATAATGAACATTATATAAACTATAATTCTTACACATACATATACACACAGTATGTATATATACCTTTAGCACATTTTAATTTAAATATTACATAAACACATTAAAACAACAATAATTAATAAAAATAGAATACTGTATGGCAATGCAAGGTTTTTAACACACATATATATCATTTTTAATAATTATCAATCCATTTCAGGAACAAAGTTCTCCATGGTTAATCCAGGTACTTTTATTTCTAGACCTCTCTTTTTCACATCACAGTAGCAAATGTCCTTTTTTTGTCCATCCATCTCACATGTGGTCTCTTTCTGGGTCTTTTACAATATCTTGGAAATCCAGTTTAAGATTTCAACTGCCCATCTATTATCATCTCTTCTAGCAATATGCTCAGCTCAATTCTATTTCAGTCTCTTAATTTTTTAATGATGAAAATATCTGTTTGTTTTCTCATCCATGTATTTAATTTTCAATCCCTGCTTATTATTTCTAATCCACATTTGATATTTTGTTGAGTAGTCTGAAGTCTTCATATTGCTCTTCTGTTATGTGCCCAAGTCTTACATCTATAAATAAAAACTGGTAAAACACATTTAATAAAGATCTTTTTTTTCAACACTTTCCTTTTAATATCAAGTTATTTCAAGCAAAAACACTTCGCCCTAATGTAATTATATGATTAATTTCATCAATTATATAACTATACATGTTAATGGTCTAACTGTTATGTAATTCTGCATTATATTAGTAAGTAGATTTTATTTATGAAAATATGTTCAAACTTTAACATTAAATATATTATTAGCATAATATAATATAGATGAAACAAAATCATATTTCTACTCATGTGCTATGACTAGTCAGTCCTTCATCTCAATAAATATTTAAAAAACATGTGGCTACCCATTCTTAAAGTTTACAATTAAATAAACCAACAATCACTGATAATGCTAAAAATACAATACAATTTAATTTAAAAGCCAATATTTAACATCAGATTACTATTAGTGTAGATTCAAATTATATATTTTATAGCAGAGAAATAATCTCATTTTTAATGACCTGCAATAATGAACTTCATTAGTTTATATAAATACAATTATCAAATACATAATATTAAGATATATATGTAATTTAGAAGGACGTCCATTTAAAAAAAAAATTTATTAACAATAGAGTGCTGTCTATTCATAGCTCATGAGTGGAAAGTTAGTTTTCTTCCATATATATATATCTTAATGCTGTATTAGTTAATCATATCAGTATTATGTAAATATTGAATACTCAAAACTTAATGGTATATATGTAAATTAAACAGAAGTAGATTGAATTTACTTGCTCTATGAATAAACCACAGTATATCAATAAATGTTAATAAAGAATAGTCAAAACACCTATTCTTTAAGCTAGATGGTATTTAAATGAATCATTTAGCTGGTTTCATCAAGTTGTATCACCTTGTAAAAAGTTTGTCTAATTAGTGTATTGGTCCATCATTTAAAAATCTGAAAACTATTATTCATCAATTTTACTTCTAGTCTGTTTCTATTCATAAAATATTAATCTAAAATACACAGAATTGTTTCACTTCAGCTTCTAAAAATTGAATAATTTTAGATTCAAAGTGGTTAAATGTAATGAAAAATGAAAAATAATGTTAATAACTGAAGAAAAAATATAAAAAATGTCTGATTATTTAATTCTGTTGTATTTTCTTGGTTTAAAATTAAATATTTTAAAAAAAAATCGAAATCTAGACTCATTATTAGTGAATATTCTGTAAAAAGTAATTATGAACTCCATAAAATTTATGATATATAACTGCATTTTGTTCTTATCAAGAATGTTTTTGATATGCAAATTATGGTCAGAAGCAGTCAACATTGTTCACTTGTCTTGAAGAGCAGTCACTTTCCCACACTTGTTTTCTTGCAAAATTTAAAAGTTTTCAAATCAAACTTTATATTTCAACAAAGTAATGTAAAATCTTAATTATGAACATAAAAAATTGTGATAAATATGTTTATTTATGTTCAAAATCAATTATGAATGCATAAAACATTTTGTTTTGATTTCTGACTTTGACATTTAGAAATGCCTGGAGAACAATGGACAGAGTTGGCAGCCATCCAAGCAGTAAAAATAGGCTGTGCTATATAACAATATATGGAAATAAAAATTGATTTTTTTCAAAATATATTGCCAAATGTGTATTTTTTAGAACTAAAATTTTAAATTTGGAATTTACTATAAAATAGGCATAAAATAAAAAAAATGTCACCAAAATTGATCAAGAGATGGTGCAATAATGTTTATTAAATGTAATAATCATGAATGGGATTCTTTCTGGAGTTTCCCTGATCTAAAACAGTGATGGCTTCAAGTTGCTCAAATTCTGTCATTTGTAATGCTATGTTAAAGATTTTATGGCCTTTTTAAAGCTGAAAAAAAGTTCCATAAGATGCTGCCCTCTCTTGAATTATTTTACAAGTAAAAAATCAATAATATTCAAATTTTAGTTTTAACAATGGAAGAGGACAGTCTGTTCTTGGTGCAGATTGGTTGTTAATCATTGAGGACAAGGAAAACCACTTGTCAATAATTTTTACTGCTATGATTTTTTTTGTTTCATTTTGAAAGTAATAAACAAATGTTTTAGACCATTTTAGAAGTATTTTTTGACATATTATAAATTATTTTGATAAAATATGCTAAAAATAAAATTATTTTAGAAAAATAGTTAAGATTTTAATAAAAATTATTTACTTTTAAACAATGTAAAATTGAGAAAGAAATCAATGACACCAGCAACACTTTTTAGTTAGTTACTAATGTTCATTTTAGATTTGTTTTAGATTTGCCACTATCAAATATTTTTATAATTATAAAAATTTATTTTTGAAAAAATTTTCATTCACTTTCATAACCTGACAAATTATTAATATACTTTCTCCAAATGAAACTAAAGTGAATATAATATTAAAAGATGAATATATTTTTATGGCTGAGTTTGTGAATTGACCAATTAAAAGTTTAGAGTTTTACCTCACTTGGCCAATAAAATTAATTGTCAGTAAAAGAGTTAATTAAAACAGGACATATTTTAATTGCAATTAACAGATGAAGGGATAATTAAGTAAACATTCTATAAATATCTATGATATTCTGGAGAATGCTATATTTATATATTAGCCAGATTTTAAAAATAATACACAGAAATGTAGTTTATTTCTGTTTGATATACATTATATTAGCATTATTTAACTAAAAATGATGTTGCTATGTTGGTATAATGGTCAGGCCCTTCAAAATTATTTAATTAAAGCAGCTTGTGTTTGAAACATGTAACTTGTGAAGATTAATTAACATTGCATCATGTGGCAATATATAAAATTAAAAAAAAACAGTAGCTGACATTTTGAGGTTTTAATATTTTATCATTTTATTTTATATTTACAACACTGATTGTTTATTATATCAAAAGATATCATATAAATGCCCATTTTACACATATTTTTAACAAACTGTCAGAACCATTATCTTTCAATAAATGCTTATATGATTATTAACAATTCAAATTTTGTTAACCTTTTATTGAATAAAAGTTGTTACATTTGATTTAATTTTAAGTATAGACTTTAAATTTATCAAAGGTCAGAAATATCTATAATACTGTTTATAAAGGAGTAAATAATTGTCATTTTTAATATTTTATATTTTCCAAATTATGCGCCATGGTCTTATAACAATTATTAGCATTCTTTTGCATTTCAGATATATGGTAGAAGACATTAAAAATAAACATGTTAAGAAATTTCAATAGGCATTTTGATTAATCAAGTCTATTCAATTATTAAAGTAAATTACATATTTATAAAGAGCATTTGTAATATTAGAATTTAAGTATAATGTATATATTTGGAAATTTAAATATAATTATAGGGAATTTGAACACAGAAGTTCAAGTTCCTGCTAGCTATCCACTCTATCTCACATGACCACACACACACAAGGGAAAAAGATAAATGATCTCCAATATATATTTTGTGCTGAACCACCACTCATCAGTTGGTCCAGATCATTATTTCACACACACACGCACACACACACACATATATATATATAATCAGTGCTGAGCTATATTAAGATAGTAAATCTTCAAATTTTAATGGATACCCACACCGTTGAAAATCTGATGATTGAATGTCCAAAATTCTTGTTGGTGCCAATACTATTGTCATGCCTATGTTGACTTTAAATGATTCTGACCCCCCATGTAGAAAAGGGATGAGAAAGATGCAGGCTGAATCTGTAATATATGAATACAAATATAGCTTATATATTTGGAGTTTAATTGCAATTATAGGAGATTTTAACACAGACATTCAAATTTCCTTCAGCAATTCACTTTATCTAAACAAGTATATAAATTATACATGTATTCAAATATTACAGATTCATCCTGAATCTTGCCCATCACTCTTCTGTGTATTTTAATAGATATGATCCTATACATGAGGGGTAAGAGTGACTTAAAGTCAACATGGCATGACAATAATATTGGCATCAATAAGGGATTTGAGCATTCCATCATTAAATGTTCAATGATATGGATGGCTGAAGAGTTGGAGAGTGGAGTAGATTAAAGTATGTCCATTAAAGTTTGAAGATTTACTATTTTAACATAGCTGAAAACTGATTATATATATATATATATATGTGTGTGTGTGAAAGATGATAACCTGGACCAACTGATGAGTGGTGGTTCAGTACGAAATACATATATTGGAGTCACCTTTTTTACATGTGTATGGTCATACTTATCTAACAATTCAAAACAAAGCAAAACTCTCCATATAGTAGTGCCATCTTGTGCTAACAAGAGCAATCAATGGATGCCAGAAGGCTTGTGCATAAAATCCCTATCTAGTGCCTACTCATCCAATATCTCCAGACAAGTTTCTGGCTTGTGGCCTTCACCAGTGAGGAGCCTTGGATCTGAGAGCATTGCACCTAGATCTTAGATCTAATGCAACCCCCCAGCACCCACCTTTTAACTCTATTTAACTACAAAACTATGAGAATGAAATTTGAAAATACAATTAATATTTTCAATCCAAGCTCAATAGCTTATATAGTCATATGGGTCTGAACTCAATTCAGCACCCATACATTTTGGTGTCTTTGGCTTTTTAACAACCATAGGCACCACTATCCTATTAGGCAGAATTGGTGTTAAACCACTCTACTATACGGAGAGTTTTTCTTTGTTTTGAATTGTTTAATAACAATTATGTGCTAGTATGAGATAGTGATCATGTGATGTTTAGTGGTCATACTTATCTGTTGTATAAGATATGGAAAGCTGAAGGTAATTTGAAAATTTGTGTTCCAATCCCCTATAATTTAAGAAGTTTTGTCTAACTGGTATTAATAATAACAAAACAAAATAGTATACCATTTGAAAAGCTATGAGAAACTGGATAAAAAGTAATAAAAATGAATGCTATTTTATGAAATATAATCTTGCTCTAATTTTTATACTAAAACATAAATAAAGATTTAATTATTTCCATTTCCATTGATCATATTTTTTTTTGCAATTTATTTACGTAAACTTAATTCCAAAATAGTCAATTTAAATTCTCTACAATTGGATAAGGTTAAGACATGGTTTTTAATGAAATTAATTCTAATATATTTCTGATTATAAACTTATTATGACGCGTATCTTACTGGGTAAAACGAGTTTTCTTTTAAAAGATTTGGAATAAAAAAAAGCAAGACTGAGCGTTATTAGGTATGTTACGTATGTGTATAAGAGTTAAATTCTCAGTATGATACACCTTCCGTCTTAAAACAATAAGCTAATTAGCTAATCAAGTAATCATGTGGTAGATTACCTTTATTTCTACTCACTCTTTTAACACTCTTTTTTCTAAGGTTCCTATTTGAAGCTGCTTTATAAATTTTTAATGAACTTAGTTGTTTAGAGTTTATTAAATAAAATACCGAAGTCTTATGATTAAGTAGTTACATATAATTTTTTTTATTAATATATCGAAATATTTTCCCAATAATATACATTTGAACAGCGTATATCTATTTTCATGTGTGCAGACATCTAAATGCATGCACTCTTCTAATGAAAAGATCATGTATAATATTTTAAAAATATATTTTCACTTGAGTGATTATGATTTTTAAAAGTCAAATATTTTTATAAAAATAAAAGTTCTCAAATTAAAATGCTAATAAAATATTAATATTTCATATTTCAAAAGTTTTTTTAAATGACAAATGATTATATATATTTTCACACAGACAGATAAAAAATATTTAATATATATATATTGAAAAGTCAAATAGTTTTAGTCTTGAAAATTATTTACATTATATTAAATTTATAATTACTAAGAAGGAAGTAAACTTGTGATTATGCACTATTTCTCAAATATTTATTTCTTTGCACTTATCCGCCAGTAAGAGTTTTAAAAGATTAAGTGAATCACTTAAGTTTAGAACATATTTATGTATACACCGATTGTTATTGACCATGTTTATATCAGGGATTGAATCTGTTGTATGCCTGAAATTATAGTCAACTTTTGAATTGTATAAATTTGGTTAATCTATCATAGGAGAAAAACACAATCTCATTTTTAATCACCTGTGATTTATAAAATTTAAGTTATAACACTTTATAATAGTGTATTTAAATATAGTTAATATATATATATATATATATATATATATATATATATATATATATATATATATATATATATATATATATATATATATGGGGTCACCCTTTATAGAATAATGGCTAACATATCTATTCAGTAAGTTCATGATTTGAGGATCTTGAATTCTGATCGAGCTTAGAAATTACTTTTTTATAGCTATGGATTTTCATATGAGTTTAAGATTTTTTTTTTACAGTTAATGGGCTTATGAACAACCTATGTACTTATCTAATTATTGGTAAGTTAATGGGTATCTATTATTTTTGTTGATTGTGCTTTCAGTATACTTATTGTGTTAGGAGTTGAATAATACAATGGAAGAGTAGAAAAGCCACAATCTGTTTTACTCTTTTCAGCTGGCAGAGTGCAGACTGAAGATCTATAAAGAAATATGGAAAGAAACTGTTGGATAATGTAGAAGCAGCATTATGTTCATTATATGTTTAAATTTTGAGTGTTTCCTGCCATGGGGAGAAACCAGTCATCAATCAGCAAGCAGACTATCATCTAATACTGCCTCATTAAAACTACAGCCACCATAGCTATGGCTGATCAACTGAA
Organism: Epiperipatus broadwayi; assembly: GCA_028023455.1. NCBI lineage: Eukaryota > Metazoa > Onychophora > Udeonychophora > Euonychophora > Peripatidae > Epiperipatus > Epiperipatus broadwayi. The sequence continues at coordinate 1,982,261 of JAQFVV010006283.1, forward strand.
GTCCACTAAATGTTTACCAATACCTGAAGTCTAAGCTCAAATTCTTAATGATGAAAAGGAATGGATATGAACTATAAAATATATTATTATAGTACTAACATTAAATATTTGTCTCCATTATCCTTAGATTATTTTATAAAGTAGTGGTATTATTGATTTTTTAAATCTGTTTAGAAACTATATGACAGAAGATTGTTATTTTGGTTTTAAGGTTTTATTTAATCATGCCACAATTCAGTCTCTAAATTTAAAAGAAGAATAAATTTTTTATAAAAAACAACTAGCTTACTCTCATGATCTCTGGCCATACTTTTAAAGACTTTGTATTATAAAACCAGTCATTTCCACTTCTTGCAAGTATAACATAGGCTGCATAGACAGAGTAAATTAAAATTGTTTTTTTTATTATCTTTTAATGGTTTACAGTTTTCAGAAAACTACTTTATAGTTTTGGGGAAGAATAAGTAGGTGTAATGATATAAGTGAACTGCTGTAACTTGAGTTCAGGCTGTTTTGTTTATATATGAGGTTTTTTTGTATGCATTTTATTTATTTATAAATGATTGTGTTACCACTGAGATAGACAGTCACTTGCATTCATTATTTTACTTATAACAGTAGTATGTGGTAGATGGATATTCCTACCATATATTATATGCTTTATTTGTGTACATATCTTGGATTATACCATTTTGTGATTGCCAGTACCTCTTATGCTTAGTATCTTTACAATAGTATGCAATAGATGAAAATTCCTATTGTATTGTGTATTTAGCTCAAATGAATTTATTTATTCATAAATAATATAATGCAGATGTTATTTTCCTGTTTCTTACCTTCATTTATACACCATTCAATTACTTACTTGTATTACAGCTTGGAAGTAGTTATGGCAGTTCAGTTCTTTAAATAGTCTATAAAATGATATACTGTAGTTAACAAATACATTATATCTTCAAACTATAGGTTTATTAAATCTTAAAACTGTAATAAGAAATAGTTGTGAATGTTGGTCTATGCAGAAAGTTTATATCTATTCAGAAACAATTAAAAATGTATTACGCTGTATTATGTTGATTATGACCTATGCATAAACTTAATTATTGAATTAATAAATAATCAGCTGTACTAACTTGTTTATAATTGACAGGGCAATTAATTTATTCTATCTTATGGGTGTTATAAAAATGTATATATATATATATATATATATATATATATATATATATATATATATATATATATATATATATATAAGAACAAACTGTAGTGCCTCATTATCTGTAGCATTTGTCTTTATTTTGCAATCAATAAGTTAATTAGAGTATGCTAGAATCTCATGTGTCTAGCTCAGGGGTCCCCAACCCTATGCCTGTGGGTACCATGGTGCCTGCAGACCATTTTACATGTGCCCACCACTATCCGAACAGAATAAAAAATTATTTATCTGATAGAAATAAATTTAATTTTTAAAATTTCTTATAAATTATTGTATTATATTGTAATCAAATTGTAGGGCATATTATACTTTTACAGCATAAAAATATAAACGTTAATTATATGTTAAAATTTTATTTTTGAAATAAATATTTTTTTGTACATTTTGTGTGTTATTAACAATATCCAACTATAAATTTACATTGAAAAAATAAATGGTGTCCACCACCTGGCTGGTATTCTAGAATGTGCTCTTGAGTGCAAAAAGATTAGGGACCCCTAGTCTAGCTGATCTTCAATAGGCTATAAAATAAAAAGTTGTTTATCCAGTAATGTAGAGATTTCATGTAAATTGCCCTTGGGTGATTTGCATGTGAGCTAAACATTTTGGACCATTACAATATATATCAACTATAAATATCCAATAAATTTAAAGTATGATATACTGTTTTACATTTTCATTTAGGTGCCAATACTAAAAACTTAAAATGAATAGAGATATTTTTTTTATATTAAATGCTTTTATTGACTGTGCACTAAAAAGAAAAAAAATGTTTGTTCAACCACAAGTTAAATCTAAAAACCCAATTGTTGAAGAAACAATTTTTTTTCTTTTTAAAATCTAAGTTTTTGTAGAATGTCTTATTTTATTATTTTGTATCTTTTGAAAACTTGCAATTTGCAACATTAATCACAGTAAAATCAGACATTTCAATGCCCATATTTTGAAAAGTGATAGTAGCTCTCAAAAATCCTAATCATTAAACTTTATAAAAATCAGAAATTTATTTATTATTAGTAAATAAAGATGCTGAAAATCCATATTTGAAGGATCAAAATTATTATTATAGATTAAGAAGTATTATTTTGATATGAACCACAAGAGTGTATTAGACCACTTCATCAAATATAATCTGTATTATTTTAATACTAGGACTATTAATAAAAACATCAAAAGTTTCTAAAGATTGATCTATTTATGAGGAGAGAAAGAATGCAAGATCATTAAAAACATATAGAAAAATAAATTTTGGAGCATCAAACAAAAAATACTATTAGCAAAGATAAAATAAAATAGATTCTTTAATTAAGAGAGAGAAATTCTCAGTTACAATATATTATGTCATAGTAATATGAATACTGCTACTATAGAAATGGCTCAAATTAATATCATCAGCAGGAGAAAGCAGCATCTTCAACTAGATGAAGGGATGGATATTCAAGTTTAATTTAGTTTCTTTGATCTATAGCTCTCTCCTCCACATCACACCAACAAACTTCATTATTTCATCTACTCAACTTATCTGCAATCTCTTTCTAGATCTTTTATATTCAATCCAATTAGATTGCAAATGTGAACTAGTTTGATACATTAGAAAGAGGTGAGAAGCAGAAGATTGATATGGCAGTAATAAATATATGCATTGGTATACAATAAATATCTAACTCATCTAGAAAAATCATTATTTTAATCAAACTTTTTTTTGTAATCAAACAACACAACAACATCAGCAAAAATTACTATATTTTTGATAAATGTGATGAAAAAGTTTATCATCCTGTTTAATAATGTCAGTCTTTATTAACTTTAACATCAACTTAGATCTCTTATTGAAATATATTAATAATATTGATGAAAGTAATGATGAAGCTATTCTACACATTCCCAGAAACATGAAGGATATTGTTTCCAAAATAAGCAAATAAAATCTATTTTAAAAACTCTCTCAGATTCCATTTTCCATACTTAAATTCCTCAAATAATTTCAATCCTGGTTTATGCTCATGAATTAATATCTATCAGATTTATTCTGTCTATATATTTCATACTAAGAAAGATGAAAGCATGTTACACATGTCTGAGATTTGTTCTATTTATTTTATGTTACTTAATCAGTTTTTTAAACTTTTAATATCAAAATTCATTAATAGTTTTTATGAACTTAATACTATAGTTATCACACACTTTCTTAGAAACAAATAACATACGGTTTCAAATAGATGATTAGAATATTCTGAAAAAGTATTGGCAGGGATGACCAGAAAACATTTATATTCTTTGAAATACACACCAAATAAACTGAGTTCACCATCTTTGCTAGTTGCATGGATTTTCATTTCATCCAACAATGAATTGCACATTACAAATATATTGCAGTAATAAAATGATGGATTTGGGAACTAGTTATTTTTGAGATCAAATTAAAATTAAAAATTTCCAGTTTGGTCAATTAAAAAGAACTTCTCATAATACTATTTGAGGGTTTGAATTTAGCAATTAGCCATTTGATTGCTATCTGTTGTTTAGTACTGGATGGAAGTTTGGTAAATTCAGAGTGTAAAAATTTAGGATTAAAAAAGCAACTTTAGTACAGTTAATTATGTGAAATTCTTATACATTAAACATCACATGATATTGGACAAAAAAGCACTGGTTAAGAATTAAAATACAACTTCTAGCATCTACTGATTAAAATAATTACATTAAATAGCAGTACTGTATGTAGAAATTTGCTACTGTTTTAAATTCTTATGCGCAAACATATTACTAAGATATTTCAATATTAATAAAAAAAGTTTTCCACAACAATAGTGCCACCTAGTATAAGATTTATTAAACAGTAGATGCAGGGGGCTGTACATAATAATTCTTATGGAAATGCCCTCCAATTCAATATCCCCAGACTAGTTTCTAGTTTAGAAGCCTTGGATCAAGGAGCAATGCACTCAGATCTTTAAGATCTAATACACCTTCTAGCACATGCCATTTATATCTCTGTTATAGTATTAAGAATATCAGGCCAAACTAAAACAATATTTTCAATATAAGATAACTGTATAGTTATGAAAATATGAATCCAATTTAGTATCTATATATTTTGCTGTTTTTGTTTTTTTAACCATAGTCACCATTATCCTTTGGATAGGATTGGTTTTAAACTGCTAAAACATCATATTTTCATTATTTCTTTATATTTACATGAAGTATTAAAATAATAGCACTTTTTTTCCACACAATATTGCCACTTAGTATGTGATTTGAGTAGAAAAAGTTTTGCTATTGTTTAATAACTTATTATGAAACTTAAGAAAATGATGATTATGTGATGTTTTAATGGTTTAGTACCAAGCCTAGCCAAAGGATCATGGTGTCCTTGGTTAATAAAGAAACAAAGACACCAAAATATATAAATACTGAATTGGATATATATCTGTATAACTACATAGGCAAATTAGCTTGGATTGAAAATACTGTGTTTTCAATTAGAGTTGATTGTTTTATTGTTAACCAAAAAGATAAAGGTGAGTGCTGGAGAGATGCATTAAATCAAAAGACCCAGGTGGAGTGCTCCCAGTTCAAGGTTCCTCACTGATCAAAGCCATAAGCTAGAACTAGTTTGGAGATATTAGATTGAAAGGCACTGGATAGGGATTATTACGCACAACCTTTTAACATCCACTAATCAATGGGATTACACTAAGTGGTACTATTGTGTGGGAAAAAAAATTGTTACTGTTTTAAGCATAAAGAATATTACCATATGACGTTTTACTGGTTTAATATTTCAATATTACATTATTTTCAAAGCAATTACCAGGTGATTATATATTTCCTTTTAACATTATCAGTAATTATATATCAAATCTTCATTCATATGATTATTATTTGCCTACTATATAATTATTATTTGCTTATTTATCTCTGAGTGCATGTTGTATGCATTTAATTTACTAACTAAATAAAAAAAAAGTATTATCTTTTTTATCATTAATTCTCATAGTCTGAAGCAGGCTTGGATTTCACTCCCTTACATATTAATTTAATTTCATTTCAAAATCAGTGCAATTTTATTACACTTTCAGGTTAATTTATATTGCATTAACAAAACATCACATCTTTTAATTTATATCTTGTTTTGACTAATGTATGTAAAAAAATCTCATGCTAATCAATTCTACTCGAAATAATTATAAGTGGGAACTGAATTTACTTTCTTTCAATTATTTTTCGAAGAATTATCTCTAGAATTTACAGATATTTCTTTTAAAAACAAACAACTTTATATATACTCATCAAAAATGGAAATAATGAAATCCACTAGCAATCTGTCTATATGTGTAATTAATTGCTAGCATAATATGTTTAATAATTTAAACTGACTTTTGTGTCGTCGCTCCTAGAGGTTAAAATAATTTTAGTTGTATACTAAAATATAATAAATAATATTTTTTATGAGTAAAAATATACATAATTAATTTTTATACTATTGCTTATTGTTCTTAGTTATCAAAGCAAAAGTATTACTTAATGAGATTAACGTTGCTTATGAGAATACTGAGATAATTTATGTTTTAAGTAAAAAAAGAATTAATTAAAAAGTTTCATCACATCACCATCAATTCCTCACTCAATCCCAGCTTACATATTTCTATTCATTAGCAAGTACTTGTATTCTCCTTACTTTTATGTCATCTAGTATAAGCTTTAGTAATCAATAGATACTTTATGTTAGTGCTTAATAAATCTGTATACAATGTGTCCTATCCAAACATCTCCCGACTAGTTTTTAGTTTATAGCTTTTATCAGCGAAAGCTTTTTGGATTTTTTTAGAACTATGCACTTAGATCTTTTGGTTTTAATGTATCTTTTCTTTAGCCACAATGTTTTATTTTTTGCTATACTAATGAGCTACTAGCACAAATTGCAAAAATTTTCATTTTTGTTAAACCAAGTTTATTTGTTTGCATAGTTATATAGATCTGAAGCCAATTGTTCTTATGTATTATATGGTGACCTTAGTTTTTAATAACTATAGTGATCTTTATCCTGTGGTCAGGATTTGATATAAACTGATAAAATATCATGATCATTAGCAATGTCAGCTGGTAGCTTGATAGTATACAAAAAGGTAAAAAATGGATACTAGAGAAAAGGTATGTTAAATCCAAAACTCCAGGTAAACAGTTCAAAAAAATCCAGTTCCTCTTTAATTTAGGTTGCAGATACTTGAATAGGCAATACTTAATAAGCATTTATTAAACATTCTCATCTTGTCAGTGATATATTAGTAATAATAACAAATCTCTAAAATAATCTAATAAAAGATTGCATCAATGAGAAACTCATCTTATTCACACTAGATGGCATAAGAGTAGGGAAAATAAAAGAGGTTATTAATTAAAAAGTTAGTAGTAAGAATTGCAAAACAAATAAAGTTTTTATATTAAAACAATGACAAAAAATAACTACTTTTAATTTTTAGTGTTCATGCTTTTTAATTTTTTTAATTTAATGATTTTTCCAGAAATGACTAAAAAAATTAGGAAAACTAATAAGGAAGTAAAACCATTAAAATAGCTTATTGTAATAGGTTTATTTGTTTTATATTAAGGAATGGAATAGCTCCAATATAATTAACAAAGTAATAATGGTAAGAAAAGTGGATTCAAGTAAATGAAAAAATAATCAATCAAATAAGAAATAATACTCAATTTCATTTACATTATGATATGTGTGCCCTTTATATATGAAGAGAATTTATTACTGCAAAGAAGTTTGGACCAAACACTATATTAAAGAAGTACTAAGATTAACCTACCATGAAAAAGCAAACTACAAGGGACTTTAAAGCAGCATGAGTAGATTCTAATGATAAGGAGTGAGGCAAACTATTTTAAAACTTGAAACCATGCAACAAACTATTGTAAAAAGTATGCTTGGTAGTTAAGGAAAGAAGTCTGTGCTATCATTACTGATCTTCATGCTTGACAAAAAAGAAGCATATACATAAGGCTAAATGATATTATCTAAACATCAGGAAAATATACAAACTAGACAATGGCATGTTCACTCTATATATACATATATGTTTAAAAAATGCACATTATAACCATTTTATTAATAAATATTATAAAATTTATTAAACAAAAATTTATAATCACATATATTAATAACTATTAGAAACAAATCTAATTATACAACAAACAAATTTCATGAGATAGTATTCACAAACTATTTACCATCTATACATGTTAAAGAAATATTGGCATGTGTAAACTTATAATCAGCATAAATTATGTAGCACTAGAGACAGCCAAATATTACTAATCTAATAAATCTAATATTAAAAACTTTTCTTATTTAAACAAAATTTCAAATAACATTTCCAATAAATAAGTTAAATTTTACCCCTATCAACAAACAAAATTAAATAAAAGTTCAGTAAATACCTATAAATAAATTGATAAGTCTATAAACATTAACTCTTAATTTTTTCTATACAAGTACATAAATAAGCATTTATTTTTTATAACGTCTTGCGTGCGATTATAATTACGATAGAATGACAGCCTGTTAAGCTAATTGCGCAGACGCTGTGAGAATGTTATTAATAAATGAATACCTTCGAACAACCACATCATGTGGTTGTTCGAAGGTATTCATTTATTAATAACATTCTCACAGCGTCTGCACAATTAGCTTAACAGGCTGTCATTCTATCGTAACTATACAAGTACATAACTGTATTTAACTTAAAAATGCATGTATATTTTGTAGTAGAATTTGGGTTTATAATAAGGGAATAAAAGATTTATTCATGAAATCTAAAACAACAAACATAAAATCTTCATATTCTGCATATATTAAGAAGGCCTTTCTATTATGGAAGAGGATCCAGAAGCATGTATTATATAAGTAAATTACAAATAAAAAATATTTTTTATATAAAAAGTGGGAATCGAAATTATCTAAAAAAACACAACTTAATTACTTAAAGAATATCCAATAATGACATTAAAGATATGGAACAAAACCCTAACTTAAGTTCTCATAAAAGAAATAAAATGTCAAGTTCTCTTGAAATACAATTTCTCGTGTAAATGATGTTCATTTATCCATTGATAAGAATCTCATAATGTTTTTTATATTATTTAAAAAATGTTTATACTCATTCATAAAATAATGTTGAATTTAAGATAGGTCATGTTCTACTATCAACTCCAATTTTCAAGGACAAATACTGTTTCAATTCCTTCCATATTTAATCTGAAATATGATTAATTTATAAACTACTATTGATGCTCTACAACTTGTATTCAAATCAAAATTCCTCCTTGACAAATAAATCCTAGTTTACAATTCAATTAATGATCACAAACAATAATAAAATTACCATAATATGTTTAAAAATAAAAAGAAATATACCCAAATAATTAAATATTATAATTTTTATGACTAGTTCCATTTCTACAAAATCCAACATCAATTCCAAACTAATCTTAAAAATCTGTATTATCTTTTTTATAACAGTTGTTATGTGAAAGAATAGATAACTCATTTTCTATCATCTTTTTATTTTAGCTATGTGGATAAATTAAAAAAACATGCCTTTTTAAAAACAGTAAAGCAATAGCATCATTGTTGCCAAATCATGTATCATCACCGAATTTCTTAAAAAGAGCAGTATAAAGCTGCTGAAGATACCAATATATTATATTTCTAAAACTCCAAACTGATGAGTTATGGTGACATTATTCATGCTTTTTAACACATTATCTCCTCTGTTTAATAAAATATCAATCAATTACCATTTATAATTATGATCCTCTGTGTTTCTAATGTTTTACGATATATCATTAACTGTTCTATATACCATTGACACTTCTCTACATGGAACTAAAATTAAAAAAAATAATCAAATTGCTTTATTGATTGGAGTTCATAAAACATTTAAGTGTCAGAAGTGTCAAAAGTAGAATCAATCCAAAGAATTTATGTACCAAGGACCTTATGTTCCAAAGCCTGCCATTGTAACACTGTATTAAACCATACTGGCAACAAATTAAATTTTCATTAGCAAAATGATTGATCAGACAATGAGCTAATATTATAGTCAGAGATACCAATACTCTAATTTCTCTAATTAATAGCTTCTATATATATCACATCAATAGACAGTTATTTTATGTATTGATCATTACATGTAAACTTTCTTTTAAGATTTTTTACAGTATTTTGGAATCCAGATCAAAACTTCATCTATCTATCTATTGCAATCTAGCAACCTGTTCAGACTATTTCCATTATAGCTTCTTAATTCCTTCAGTGCTCCCTCCTTGTTCTTCTTAATATATAACTCTCCACATCTTGCTACTTGGTCTAAGTCTTTATATTGTACTTTTATTAATCATCCAAGTCTCAAATTATATATAAGCAAAACACATTTATTGAAAACCTTGTGCCTGAAAATAGAATACAATAAATAGCTACAATTAGAAAAGAAGTTGAAGATTTGCAGAAAACGTCAAATAAATGGAATGAAACACCAACATGTAATGTGGATGTTTTAAGATTCTTCATGGATTAGTTTGGTTTGCATTCCATTGCAAAATTCAACTTCAACATTTTATTCTTTTTGATTTTTTTCCTTGTTTTTTTTTCATTTACAAATAGATATCAATGCTAATACAAATAAATAGAATATTACACTGTCTTCTAGCATTTTTGTTATCACTTTTATGTTAGCATTTTAATTCAATTTATACTATATATAACTTTTAGTTCAGTCTACATTCTTTATTTTGTCTTAGTTTTAAATTTGATTTTATTTTGCGCGGCTCAATATTATATATTTCCTTAGCTATATTTATTATAATAATTCTGATTAAAATCTTCAAAGTTTTTTTTTTTTTTAAAAAAAAAAAGACATATTTTCATATGCCAAAATTTGCAAGTAATATTTGAATATATGATAATAATTTTTCTGATCAACATTTTGAAAGAAGAAAGAACATATAATGAGAAAATCTGCAAACATTTTTTTCTCTGGCTTGATCATAAGAAAATATTTATTTATAAAATTACAATTCCTTCTTGTCTTTTATTTAATTTTTACACTAAAAAGTTAAACCAAATTTATTTTTTAATATTTTCCCTCATGAAATTAACATTTAATTTACAGTTAATATTTGCTGATAGTATAATTAAAAAGTATTTTTTAAAAGTTGAATTCTATTTTTAAAATGTCGCTAGTCATATACAAGCAGTTGTCCCGGGTTCGCTTCCCGGCTGATGCTATGACACATGAGAAAATATATATATATATAAAAGCAATCTAAAATCCGTCATACCGTGTTTATTTATAGCTTAGATATAAAAAAGAATATAGCTTTAGCAAATCAATTTTTAAGATCACTTATTTCTTTCTCTCTCTCGCTCTCTCTCTTTTTAGCTATTTAAACCTTTTATTTTTTTCAATTGGAAAAACAAAAGGAAAAGCATACAAAGAGCAATGAAAAATCTAAATGAATTTGAAATTTTTTTGAATTCATGTTTGTTAGAATTGAATGATGTTTGTTCTTTATGCAAAAATAAATAAATAAAATAACTCAAATGTGATTTTTTATAAATACCATAAAATATAGTACCCTGTACAGTTGGCAAAGAGGAAAACTGAAGAACTATACGTTCGTGAATCAAATGCATTTTTAAAAACGTTATAATCAATCATACTTGGTGTAATTTAGTGCAATGGAAGATTCCAAATCAAAAGTTCTTAAATTATTTACCAGTCGAAGAAAGAAAAAAAATCTCAATTTGATAAATAAAATGAAAATCTTGTGTTTAACAGGCAGCTTTAGTACTTAGACGTTTCATGACCTCCTGAACATCTGACTATATGATTAAATATTGCAAAAAAGATTTCACATATATGTCTTAAATATTTCTATAATCATTCATAAAAATGAACTTTTGAAAAAGATTATTATCCAGGAGCATGTTTCAATTAGATAAAAATAGCTTAGTGTGGATTAAGGTTTTTAAATATCATATATATTTTTTAAAAAAAGCTTTTTGTAAAAACAAACACCTATTAATTTTTGAAGACTTATTAAATGATTAAAGTAAATGCTGTTTACAACTTAGTTAAAACTTAAAAAAATAAAGTATTGCTAAAATAAAATTTTAAGTAAATAATAATCAAAAGTGGGGCCATACAGGTATAAATTTCAGGAAAGATAATATGAATAATCATTCAATTTTTAACCATACCGATCAATGGTATCAAGTCATTACAATTGTTAGATAACAATGGAAAATTTAATAAGTTATTTTTTAATATAAAAACTTAGAAAATAATAATCAAAATAGTATGCTACTTTCTAATGATTCTATTCACCTTCAGGAAAAGAATTTAACATATGTATATGTCTTTTATCACATATGGTTAGAAATCACATGATCACTATTTCTTATGCTAGCACATTACTGTTATTAAAACAGGCAAAACACTCCATACAGTAGTGTCACTCACAAGCCAGAAACTAGTCTGGGGATATTGGATGAGTAGGCATTAGATAGAAATTTTATGCACAAGCCTTTTGTCATCCATTGATTACTCTGGTTGGCACTGAGTGGCACCACTGTATAGAAAGTTTTGCCTGTTTTAATGGTTAGAAATCAATATAAATTAAAAGTTTTTGATATATGTAGGGTGTGACTAATCTTCCTTTTTTGGTTTGATCAAGTCATCACATCATCATCCTCTAGTTGGCATGATTAGATTTAAAGAACATGGAACTCAAGAAATAAGATTCAATCTTCTCCTTTGGTTCATTTTCATGATTATAAAAGTTGATGAATAATTGAAAATTATGATAAAATTCTAATTTAGATTATTTATTTTCTTTTAAATTATAATAAATTCCACTTCCTTATTGATAATTTATACCTGCACAATCCAATATATTGTACAATCCAACATATAACTCTTTCTTTAATTATCTATGCTATATCAAAGTTTGACAGGGATTTTATATTTTTCATGTTTTAAATTAAACTATATTTAAGTCTTAATATAAATTTGAAAGCACTGATAAGATAGTATCAGTAAATTTATTAACACTACAATCAAGAACAATGAAGCTATTACAATTATAAAATAAAAAAAAAATTAAAGTAAGTCCACCATTTTAATTAAATCTAAATATAATTACAATATTTCTCTGTGTTAAATATATTTAATAAATATTATACCTACTAGAAAAAGATTATAATAAAAGATTATAATATATTATTTTGGGTCTACTAAATTCAAAGATCTCTAAATATAGTTACTTTAGTTTATAAAAAATACTTATTAAATTAATTGACTTTGATCATATTAATTAATATCTAACTTTTATAACTTAATAAATATAACTGTCTATTATATGTGAAAAAAAATTGATGATGTGAAACAAACTCAACCTCAGTTTGAATTTAAGAATTTAGAAATTCACAATCTAACATTATCTAAGAAAAACAGCTCTCACCAACCAATAAACGTACTTAATATAACAAATAAAATTAATGGTCTGCACAATAAAGAAATGTCTTTATTCATTTATCTTTAAATATTTACAGACTAGTGTGGAATAATTATAACATGATTCTAAATGTTTTGCTATTAAAATGTAATATACTGAATACACATTCATATTCAATAATTTATTTTAATGAATGTAGGTTTTCTCCTAATGATTAGAACTAATATACAATACTTTACACTATTTATCGGTAGACCTAATTATCTCATGTACAAAGTATATCATTCACTTAAAAGAATGGTAGTTATTTTCTTTAATTCTAACTGAAAAATATATCTAGAATGAGATCGTTAAATGCACTTAACTGCTTAGAACATAGTACCTCTGTGTTATAATTACACAGACTTATAGTTTAAACTAACTTTCTATGACTACAGGGTATCTGGTAATCCTGGCTCATAGAGTGATCTATGACAGAATTATTTAAGTTTCCGTAACTATGATATATATATATGAAGAAAAAAAATTCAATATTAAGTAGACATTTGAGTTACAATATTATAAAATTTATTGCCACAGATTTCTAACATCTCTTCAAATATATTAAAACTGCATGCACTAAAAATATAATTTATTGCAAGAAATAAAATAATTCTCATCATCTAATTTCCTTATTAGTTGTTTTACATAAAAATTGAAAAAAATAATTTTACCAACTTCAAATTTTTCATTTTCTTTATTCATACAAATATGCCCACACTCTTATATAATAATAACTAAAAATATAAAAATGTCTTAAAAGATCTTTATCTTACTAATCACATATTAAATTTTTTTATTAATTTAAAAGCAACTAAAATAGTATTTTCATTTCAAACTTTTTCAAATGTTAAAATAATGATTCTGATCCTATCTAAATATATTAATTTTAAAATCCATACATTTCTCTTTTACTTCAGTATTAATTCTGATAGTTAAATTTATTAAGAGGAATATATTTACAACTTGTACTTTCTCTTGTTCAATAAAACAAAAGAAAGCTTTTCATTCAAACATTACTAAATTTTTTTATAGCATAAAAAATCATTCTGTTGCATATATTATTTTATACATCCAATTCTAAATATTAACTTTACATATTCAATTTTTTCTCTCATCATATTATAATTTGTATAATTTAAACATAAGATACTTTAAAATACATATTTTAAACAATATGTAATTTTAAGACACTATGTAATTTTCTTAGACTGAATGTTTCATATATGTAAGTAGAGGGATTTGAACTCAGGATTTTTCAGTCTATATTCATCCTTCACTCCATCTCACACAACTAACACACATGACCACCCACATGTGAAAAAGATTCATGATCCCCAATATACATGTGTTGTTTGCTTGAAATGGAGTAGAGGATGAACAGATTGAAAAATCCTGAGTTCAAATCCATCTACTTACATATATGAAACATTTACTATAAGCAAGTTGCATACTGCCTTAGAATTACATACTGTTTAAAATATGTATTTTAAAGCATATATTATGTTTAAATTATATGAGTTATAATATAATGAAGAAGAAGAAATTGAATGTGTAAAATTAATATTTAGAATTGGATATAAAAAATAAAATATGTCAACAGAATTTTTTTTTTTTTGTTATAAATTTTTTTTAGTAATGTTTGAATGCTCACCTTTCTTTTGTTTTATTGAAGAAGAGAAAATACAAGTTGTAAATATAATCTTCTTAATAAATTTAACTAACACACATGATCACATATGGCCCCCAATATATACATCAGTTGCTAGAAATATGAGTGGAGGATGCATGGACTAAAAAATCCTAAATTTGAATCCCTCTACTTACATTTTAAACAATAATAAAATATACTATGATATAAATATTCTTTAATTCTAACATTTGTGAGAGGAATCAGCTTCTCATGCCCTTAAAATTGAAACATTTTAGGTTTTCTTTCCCCAATCCTAAGCAACAGTAATTTAGAAAAATGTTAAACACATTAAAATGCTCTTACCACTGGTTATTAAAAATGCTAGTTTTATAATTCATTTTAGAAATATTATGCAAAGTTATAACAAGGAATACTATAGATATTTGAGCACACAACTTTTTGGGTCCTGAGAAATAGAAATTTGACTAGGGGATTACAGTAAAGACTTTATCAGTGTGTGAAGATTATTTTTTAGGCTTTGAACATTTTCAGAGGCATCTGCTAATTGATTTATTCAGGCATTTATCTGGAATTTAGAATAACCTTAAAACATATATTCAGGTGATTTTTGAATTCATTCGTATATTTAGAAAATATGTTAGAGCAGAAGCAAGCTGATGAAAGATATTTAAAGATTTAATTATTCAGACATGATTAAGATTTTAAGCATAAAATTTAATATAAAGTAAATCCTCAGTGCTTGTATAAACTTCAAATAAAATGATCTAATATACACTATTGACTAATTTGACAGTGATTTACTTACACAAGAATAACTATAATAATATAACCTGTTAGTAATAGATTGAATCTACTATTATGGCTTAATTTAAGAATGAATTTTTTCTTTTTACATCATCTCTGATCTGTGAGAGATTTCAGTTTTATATATAATAATACATCTGTAATCTCTTATACAATTAGCATTATCTTTTAATTAAAATACTTTTCAAAATTATCAAATGTTTTTTTTTTTTAAGATTTTAAAGCTAAGACTTTTTGTTTATTATATTCAACTTCAAATTTTTTACCTTTGATGACATATCATTTATATCTCATGATTCATCTACTCTGTATAATTGTATGGCTAGGATTATGATATTGCTGTAAGATATTAAAAGCATGTTTAGAAGATTAAAATAATCCCACCCAAGGGAATTCACGTACCTCACTTTCTATTAATACATTCTCAAGATTTTTTTAATTCATGCCCCAAGCACTAATATCTAAATAAAATTATTCTATTTCTTCTTATTCTTGAAAGTTTTAATCCTATTTGTCATCCTTAAACTTTTTCAATTAACCTTACCAATCACAATTTATTTTGGATGGTATTTGAAAGTCTATAAATTAATACTTATATTATAATCTTATGATAAATACTTCCAAATGATGCATAAATCTTATATATTTGTTTTCATTTTTTTAATAGATGGCAGAAGTTGTCAGCAAAATATAAAGCCCCATAATTCAAAGAAAAATTGCAAAACTCAATTTGAATAAATATCAGTAATTGTTTAAATTTTATTTGACTTGCAAAAAATATTGCAAATAATTTTTTCTGTGCTCACAAGTTGTTTCCAATAATTTAAAAATATTTTTATTTAATAAATATAAAATATATTTATTATTATAATATAAGATCTCTTTAGAAGGGTATAAATTTATATTGTTTGGGGAGAAGAAGTATATATTTGCTAGCTAACATAAAATATAGATTTTTTTTATTTGTTTAAAATTTTTTTTTTATTCTTTTAGTTATGTTCGACATTAAGAAATTTGTTAAAAATAGCTATATTTGGTTAAAAATATTATTCAAAGTGAAGGCCACATGTATGTCTATTAATTTTTAATTTTTGTCAATTTAACCTTATTTAATTATGATATTTGACTAGTTAAGAACATTTTAAGATTGAATATTAAAAATTTTCTTTTGTTAAAATAGAAAATAAATTTATATTTCTTAATTAAAATTAAAACTAATATCTGAATTTATTCAAATAAGTTTGCATACAAGATTGCTCTAATCAATTATGCTTAATTCCATAATATTAACTATCTACTAATTTCTAAATGTCTATTCTACAGTCAATGAAATTTCTATTTCAATATATATTGTACCAATATCGTGGTTGGTATATATAATAATTTTGTATAAAATTATTGAAATAAAAATCTTTCATTAAAAGAAAATAGTATGTAAAAGTTTAAGATTTTTTACTGCAGTTTGTTTTCGAAACATAAAATTAAAAGTCAAAGAATTTTTTTAAAAATAAAAGTTACAATTAATTAATTAGAAGGGGGGAGAGAGTTTGCTTTAGAAACATCAAATTAAAAATGTTAGTTTAAAAAAATATTGTTCATAAAAGTTATAAATGATTGATTAGAAAAAAGAAAGAAACAGTTGAAGCTAAAAGTTTAAAAATATAAATCTCTTTTTATTTAAGTTAAAGAAAATAAGAAAAGTCATCTTAAAAACTAAATAGTGAATTGGTCATAAATTATATATGTGCATAAATGACGAATTAATATGAGTTTGTTAGTAAAATATATATGTGCAATGGTAAATATAATAAATGTATGTGTAATAAATAAAAAAAATGATATAGAAAATTATCATTAAAAACACAGTAGTGGCTACTAATTAAAAATGTAAAAATAACACATTCATGATGGCTGCTAATTAACATCTCCAACAACAGGATTAAAATCTTATCTCGAGGAATGCAATTAAAAGCAAAGAGGGAATTTTGACAACAGATATTGCTGGCAGACATCAAAATGACAACAGGTTTTAAATATAAATAGTCCAGTTTTTTATTGGACAATCAGTTGAGATTATAATTGAAGTTGAGAAAAAGTTGAGATTACAATTTAGATTATACAGTTGAGATTGAGCAGTTGAGATTAAATCAGTCAAAAATGCAGTGCTAATCAGCATCGGAATTATATGACTTTCTCTAGCCTGAGTCCAGTGAACATCCAACTTGCCCGGAAAAGGATAATGCTTGCATAACAACTTGAAATCTGCCATCAATATTTAATTGTCTCCAAGAATAGTGCCAATGAATAATAATAAAAATCCCCAAAAAAATGTCCCAGCTGGCTGTAAATATTCTTACTTGAAGTAGCAACCAGAAAGAAAACAAAGTTCTAAATCCACATTCAAAAATCCTAGGTAATATCATTTTTCTTATTCTCATTTCTAAAGTAGCCATCATATTAGTTGACATCTCCCAGAGTCAAGTAATACGAACTCTATAGCATACATAGACAAACTATTGATGTGTGTGTTTTAACTATCAAATATTATTTAATGCTTTGTTATATGATATTATAGTGTGTGAATTAAAATGTGTGTGATCATTATACCAGTATTATGTTAGTTAAATAAGAGTTATAAAAGTATTTAAAATTAGCATAATAAATGTTAATTAAAATAAATTGTCTTTTAAACTTAAAGCTTAATTTGTTGGTCAATTCTTTTGCCACTATTTAAGTGAAACAATATTTTGTTATTGAATTAAAAATAGACTGAGCTAGTTAAGGGATTTTTCGAGCACTGGATTATGGTTCTACTGTCCGAACATGTTAGTTTTAGAAACTAGCTGGTATCCAGGGTTTACTCCAAAACAAATAAAGTGTTTGGATAGTAGGGGTTTGAATCTAGCAGTCGAGGTGGGCCACAATCTGGAAATGTGATCGTGTTATGCATTGCATAGCTCTGTCTGATCATGAATATTGTTGACAGCTCTGCTATGAATAATATTCACTCTGCTTGAATGGCCAGTTCATTTACATAACATTTATAATATAAGATTATAAATTTATTCTAAATAAAGTTTAAACCCAGCTAAACCTAGTGAGTAGAGTAAGTTGGATTGTCTACAGATCGAACCCAGTACAATATATACATATAAAATGAAAATTTAGAAAAAATATAAATTTTATATTTACAGATATAGAAAAAAAGCAAAATAATTTGCATCACTTCTTGCGTACAATTAAAATGAAATAGAAAAAATATAGATATTTATTTATTAAAGATTAAATTATTTATATATTATTTAAACAGATTATAAGAATATGGTTTACTAAATTATTATTAATTTTATTATTATTAGATGTTATTAAAGGTGACTGATTCCTGGAGACATATATTATTATCATAATAAATTTTATTAATTATCAGTTCACCTCAAGCTGAAATATCACCAAGATTAATTCAGTTTGTCTAACCATAATCTCTGTTCTCTACACCACTTTAAACAAATTTCCTTAATTTATTTATCTTTTTGACATTTATGATCTTTTTCTAGACTCTTTAGAATCTTTTGGAATCAACTGTAAGATTTTAATTATCCATATATTATCATTTTATAGCAACATCTCAAATCTAGTTTCATTTCAATTTCTTAATTTTTCCAATGGTTTCAATTATACCTGGAGCAAGAAGTTTACTAATAATTGAAAAGAGATTATTTGATTCTTCATTGAGAGCTTAAGAGAACCAAGCAGGATACATTCATATGCCTGTTCTATTCATTCTTGTTATTGCACTAATGTTACCATGTAGGTTATTCATATGCTGAATGAACATAGTTAGACTATTCACCAGTGCCCACTAACCCATGTTGTGAGTTTACTATTTTTTATGTCCAAGTTTGAGACAAAATATTTTTTCATCTCAGTTGTCTGATAGATCTTAACTGAAACATCATCTAGGATAAATGAATGCAAATAAATAGTATGATGTTTTATCCATTCATTTTTTTGAACATATGACATTTATTTTATGATTGTTTTCTCCTCTGCTATTTAAAATGAAGTTTTGCTGACAATACAGCTATGATAAACTCCCCCCCCCCAATATCATGTGATATTGCTTCTATTAATTGCAAAACTAGTAATATATCACTAATAAAACATCATCACAAAACAAATACTCTTTTTATAAAACATTGTGTGTAGATTTTTTTTCAGCAAGCGAAAAAATATTTTTTATTACCTACTGAAAAAAACTTTAATGCTTTTTCAAGTTTTGTAATCATATCTGACATAATGTTAACTGTATAGCGCATAGACTTGCTGCTCAAGAACAAAACAAAATATCAATAGCAAATGCAAAAACAAAAGGCAAAATAAAACATAAGAATCTATTTGTTCTAAAAAAAAAATTTTAGACTTTTTCCCCAGACCAAATGTTTTAGTTAACAACTATGAATTTTTCCGATACTTAACATATAAACAAATTGGAATATGTATATATTTATTTCATTAAGTGTCCTATATCTTTAAGAGACAAGTGAGAGAGTAAGACTCTAGAATATTCACAGATCACAGTCCTGATCTCTTGGTGCTTGAACTTCTTATGAACTCGGAAGCAATAAATTATTCAATTATATTTATTACACTTTATAAAATACATTGGCTGTCACATTTATATTTATTACATTTAAATTTAAAACCATTTAGATTATAAATATAATATAATGGGCACCTTGAATTCTGAAGATGGAATCATTTTCGTTTTTGCTTTCAGAGAGAAGAGAGAGAGAGAGAAATTTGAAATACAGACTCCAATACAGGAAGCCTGACTAAGACTGTAATCTAAATATTTAATTATCTGCAAATAAACACAATTAGAAATGTGTATAAAAAATTGATATTTGGTCGGCATAATAATTTTTTTAAATTTTCCTGTCATAAGCAAAAGCAAACATTTTGGGTGTGTAAGAAATAGAAATTAATTAGATTTATAGATTAAGGAGGAATTTATTTATATTTTGCTATTATTCATCCAAGAATTTTGAAAGCAGAGAATGATAATAAATATAATAGGTATAATCAAATGTCCAGTAATAGATAGAAATACTTGCAAATATTTGTATTGGGAAATCAATTAATATGCATTCCAAATGTCAAGATTAATCTTTTAACTAAGATTTTTAAATTTTTTTGTGTGTATTTTAAAAATAAAAAAATATTTTAAGGCAAAAAATGTTCTAAAATAATAACAAAAAATTGTGCTTTAATTAAAGAATTTATTTCTTGTACATATAAGTATAGAGGATTTGAACTCAGATTTTCAAGCACTCTCCAACTATTCACACTATCTCATACAACTGATACATATGACCACACACATGTAGAAAAAATTAATAATCACCAATATACGTATTTCATGCTAAACCAGCACTCATCAGTTGGTCCAGACTATCATCTCTCACACACATATATAATCAATGCTCAGTTTATATTAAGATAGCAAATCTTCATACTTTAATGGACAGACTTCAATCCACTGCAACCTCCAACTTTTCAGCCATCCATATCATTGAAAATCTGATGATGAAAACTCAAATCCCATGCTGATGCCAATATTATTGCCATGCCCATGTTGACCTAAAGTCACTCTGACCCCTCATGTATATATATATTAAAAAAACCAATAATCAATAATAATTTTTAATTAAGCAAAGGGAAAACAAACAATCTTAGAAAGGAAAGTATTATAATTGAAGGTGGGTGGAAAATACATTTTTCATCATGTGATGGAGGGTTATAAGCTAAAAAAGAGACACACACAATAGCAGTTAAATAAAAAGCATTCTAGAAAATGAGAATGGAAAAATGCAATAAAAAAAAGAGAAATGTGACCAGCAAAATAATTAATACATAAGGTGACAATTTAATAGACTTAAGACATCTGTGACTGCTAGATTAATTGGCTACATAATTAGCATAATGTTATGATGCTAGGTAATGTCAAATGCAAACCCAATAGCAATTTGTGAAGCTCAGAAATGATTTTATATACAGAATATATTATATCATGAAAAATCAATAACATGGTCAGCTAACTAAAAGTATAACCAGTTTTAATCTTGAAACCATATAGCCACTTTGAATATCTATAGATTGCTGCATGAAAAGAACCTTCCCTAAAAGATTAAACTATTATATTGATCTTTAAACTGGTTAACAACTTGTAAAAAAATTGCCCTAATTGCCCATATTGTGAATCTGATGGAATGGTATTTTTCTGTTTAATCAAAAAAAATGTAAAATTGAACGTTTTTAATCAAGAAGATAGTGAAATTCACAACCCAGGAAAATTATAATGAAGAAAAAGAAGAACCTTTAAAAAGGAGAACATTTAAATTTAAAGATAATGTATATATAAAGGTAGTATGATCACACTATTACAACTTAAGATACATAAAAATCCATGATAAGAGATTTATATGCATACCTTTATTGGTGGAAGGCTTTATTAATTGAATATATATTTTTGAATGTTTATTAATATAATATTTAAATTATGTTAAATAATTAATACTTATATAAGTTGATTAACTTATTATAGTGACATTTAATATTTGATATTTATTGAGATAAACTGTTATATTTATATTTTATTAATGTATTAGTCATATTTAATAAGATTTTGTTTATATTCATTCTTTATTGACATAATAATTATATTCAATACCTTCTTATATTTATGTATTATTTGTAAATACTGTGTTAGAGATATCTTCATTTATTTGTTTTGTGTGTTCAGTTTCTTAATAAAACTTAAGTTATTAAAATTTATTTGTATCATATTTTTCAATCTCATTTAAATTATAATGAATAATTCATTCTATCTTCAGAAAAACAAGTTCAAAATCTGAGTTCTTAATTGACATGTTGATGGAGAAGTCAGATGGTGATTAGATATCAGTTCATCCAGAAAATTATTCTTTCTTTAGTAAAGTGGCACCTTTATATCTGTATGGGTGTAAAGTATGATAGAATACCAATACAAGTAGATAAAAATGCTAAACAGATTAAAATAACCATTTGGACACAAACTCAACTTTTGAGCTTTGAGTTTATTTGCACCTAAATTCCATTACAATTTATTTCTTTAGGAAAGAGAAGGAAGAATGGTGATTAGATCCTTAAACTGCACTGTCCATTTAGCTTGTTATTGCATTGATCTTACCCTATCATTGGGCTACTTATTTACAGTTAAGCATATAAATCTAAAAATAAATTATCTTACTTATATACATTTTTCTAATATAAATGAAACACAAAGAAAAAAAAGGTTAGAAATCACTACGTTATATAATGATTTGATGTTAATTTTTCTAACTACAATTATTTCTAATGATACATTAATAAATTTTATATGCATACTCTAAAATAAAAACAAGAATTTAGTTATCAGTTGATTTAAAAGTGAATATTTTAAAATTAAAAAAAAATCTTGAATATTGTAGTCAATATAATTGCCTAACAAAATTACAATACTACTATAAATATACACATACTGTTAAAAATACCTTTTTGAAAATGTTTAAACAAACAAACAAACGAAAAACTAAATTTGTCAAGACAAAATCACATAATTCAAAATAATTGTGTCATGATAAATATTTTGAATCAATAATAATTATTCAATAGCGAATTAATAATTAATTGAGCGAAATAACTTTTTGTTTTTAATTAAAAAATACTTAGGCTATTTTAACAATGCTCTAAAAAAGAGTAAAATGAAAACAATATAATAGGCTGGTAAAAAATAATACTTAAGCAATTTTTTTGTCTAAAAAAATAATTATACTTTTTTTTTTTTGGTAGAGGAAAGGAAATATAATTTCGTTAAAAAATAAATATAAAGATAAGAATCAATAATTTCAGATTTTTCAAATATTTCTATAAAAAAAAGCCCAAAGAAAAATGCATACAAAAGAATAGCTAAACTAATTCAATTACTCTTTCCTTTGATCTTTTAGATATTACTTTCTAATATTTGAATAGTTTAGAGGCAAAAGAAATAATATGTATATATAAATATCTGTAGTTATTTTTATTATATTGTAATGCTATGGAAAAAAGAAGTCAACATGGAGAGATGGTAAAACATCATCATTCCCATTAAATACATCAAATATAAATCTAAAAAGAATGCAATGAATATAAAATAAAAGCAGATCAGCACAAACAAAACTATAAGATACATTTCCAGCAATATACAAAAAAATCAATTCACTAGCAAACAATAAATAACAGTCAACAGTCATAATCAAAAATCAACATCATAAAATAACAATCAATCTTGTGTTTGGATTTAAAGGAGGTACACTGTAAACAAGATACTTATCTAGCTATTGCCAAAAACTCAGGGCAAAATATACAAACAACTATTTGGATATGCATACCTAGGTGTTAATCCATTACTTATAATAAAAATAATACTGAGATCCTGAAACATGCTTACTATCATCAGTGCTTTGGCCACATAGAACTATTAATGTACTGGCTGACTATAAACTTAATTTCTAATAAAAATGTACAATGCAGTAAGTGAACTTGGAATGTGTACTAGAGTTATAATCTGGATGTCCACACACCATCATAAACCTCTACATCCATATAACTAACCATTATGCTCTAAATTAAATCATGAAGCAAGAATTCTATGAACTGTTACTGTGAGCAAGAGAGAAATAAATATAACAGCCTATCCTAATTTATTTTTAAAATAATTTTACTGGCTAATTTAAAAATCCCTAAAACAATAAGATGTATTGAAATCAAGACACACATAAAACAGATAGCTGAAGGAATAAAGTTGTTAATACTAAAGTATATTTTAAACAATTATTCAATAAAGTAACTGATTAATAATTAAAAAATTTAAAAAATGACATGATGATATAATAATTTATCAAAAGTATAGTTTTATGTTAAAAAATAACTATTTTATTATAAATTCATTGGGGGGGGGGAGGTAAATAAATAAATAAAAAAACATGTTTCAAAAGACATGATAAATTTAATTAAAATTAAATTCACTGCAATGTGCAACATTAAAAAAATATATTGTGCCAAGGATTTAATTTTCTTTGGAGGCCTTCTTTGCAGTTGTAATTTATAGTTTTCTTGTAAGTTTATGTCTTCAAGGTTTCCCCCTTCTAAATTAATTTAAACAGTCATTTTTTTCATTTTGTAATAGAATATTTCAGACTAGCACATCAAAAAAATTTCTCCATTTTTTTCTAATAAATGTTCCAGATTAGGCTAATATGTAAAGATATCTATGGTCTTGATTGGAAACAAAGTTTGTATTGAAGATTATTTCAGGGATATCATCTTCTATTTCATATTTTATTCCAATAAAGCAGGTTACATGGAGGAAGTTGATGTTTAGCTTTTAACTAAAATTACCTCATGGTTTCCATTGTAGAAAACATTTTTAAACAGTTGAGATTCTACATCACCTTTCTTCTTTAGTAGCTGAGTCAGAAATGATTGCTCTTCTCAACAGCATGGTTAGAGCTTCTATTGTTTTCTCCAGTCTTTGGCTTAAAATTAGCTATTCTCATCAACAGCTGGGCCAGAAACATTTTCCTCTACTGTCTTCTTTAGCATCTAGTTAAAGACTGCTTGCTTCTTACAAGACACACTAAGATCAACAGATTGACTGACATCTCTATTTTAAAAATAAAACAGCTTCAACCAATCACAATACTGTCTCCTATATAACAAAATTTAATAGTGACCAATTAAGTCTACTTTTACAAACAAGGATTGTTCACTTATTTCCCTCTTTCTTTTTAAATTCAAAACAAGTCCAAAATATTTCCACATACTTGTTTTTTTTCTGCTGAAATAAATTAATGTTTTAATTATTTTTTTCTACTACCAAAAGCAAAACAAGCTAATCAGTTAATTACACTGATTTAATACACACTGCTTATTGTATTGACAAGAAATAAAGAGAAAAGAAATAGAACAACTCGGATTAATTAAAGTAAAATTTAGCAAAAATGTTAAAACCATATATATATATATTTAAAAATATTCATAAACATAAAACTTTCTCTCCTTAAAAGATTAAAATTAAAATTGTTGAATAATTCACTGAAGATAATTTTTTTCTCAACACATTTTTCAAAATTAAAATTGATACTGATAAATAGTTAAAATTATTAAAAAAAACAAAATAAATTAATTATTTGTTTTTATATATTTTTCTCTCATTTACAATTATTTATACTATCTATTAAAATAATCACATTACTATTTAAAGAATATTATCTAGAATTTTTATATTATCATTTAATTAAAAATATTAAATTAAATGAACTACCAATTATTATTAAGAGAAAAAAACATAGAAAATTAAATATTATTTCTTTATTAACTAACTCTAAATTTAAGAAGCTTGTAATATTGACATGGCCAGAATTGGCCACTACCAATATTATTATAATATATATGACAATGAAGAAAACTGTAAATTGTCATCTTATTTTCCAAAATATTCTTTGTCACAAACATGACATCATCATTTAAATTGTTTGATAAATGTAACACATAAATAATATGGAAGCAATAAAATGTACTGAACAATTTAACTATATTCTAATATTTTTCAATGAAAAATTATAAACATAAACATATTTAAACAAATACATATTTATACAGATGTATATATATACAGGGAGATCCAAAAATAACTGGAATTTTGTAATAAAAATTGTATATTAATTTTTAGGTATTGCAAATTGGATTGCTTTAAAAGTTATAGTCTATTTAATGCTATGCACTAGTCTTAACTAGTTTGTCACTTTTTAAAGTAGTCCAAAAATATTTGTAAAGTAATATGTTTCAATGCTCCAATCACTTCCCTTCTCAGTTCTAACTCCTCAAAAACAAAATTGGGACATCTTTTCATTTAAGAAATTTAAAAAAAATGTACAAAGTGAGATCAAGTGAATACCACTGTTGGACTGGAGTTTACATTCTTTTCTTTGCACAAAATGGAATGTTTGTGTTTTATCACATCATGTAAATGTTTTAGAACTTGCAAATAAAATGCCTGACCATTATAAATTAAATATGAAAGAAAAATGCTATTTATGTAAAAAAAAAAAAACAGCATTAATTGTTTAAATGTTTCAACCATTCTAAAAAAAAGAGATAAATATGGGCAATGCACTTTCAAAAAAATTTGCTACATGGCTCCACAATTTTATACAGCATATTATTTTGGGAGGTTGATGCAGAAATGTCCCTGCAAAAAGTATGAAACAGCTTAAACATATACTAAGACAGGTGCACAAACTAGCAAGCAATTCTGGTTATTTTAGGGTCCCCCTCATATCTTGATTAAAAAACAATTATTAAACAAACTGATAAAAATGAAATATTGTGCTTTTAGATATATTATTTATGGTAATCACATAATATTAGTAAGATCAAGTTAAAATTACAGGAGTATTAATAGCTAATATTTTTTCACCATGCAAGTGCATTTTAGCCATTTTAGCCAGATATCCAGCACTTTTTATGTAACATAACATTATATAATATTTATGTTCAAAATTTCAAAGCTGAATTGATATTAACTTATTAGACATATAGTAATTATAGATATAAAAATAGTTTTGTATAAAAGTTCATCTTACATTTGTCTGCACCTTAAAGAAAGACAAACATTTTGTCTTCCATAGAAATATTAAGTAAATATTCTCTAAATACAGATATATTATATTTAGCAGAGGTAGTAAATTTTGGATTTTTAATATATGCATATATTATTAGAGCAACTAAAGACTTGGAGCTGTTGCAGTGACAAATTACATAACTAAGTATAAAATACACATGTATGTATGAGAATGAAGCTGTATATTAATCTTACATATTTTTTCAAATGAAACAATATTCATTCATTTTGCATCTTTAAACATATAACTAAAGAAAGAAAAAAAGTAAATAACTCTGAATACTTATTTTAACATAAACCATTTCTCATCAGCTAGGTTAAATTAATACACATATTTCAATGTCGATTGATATTGTTTTTATATTTATTTAATGAGAATAATATCATTTCAATGCACATGTCTTTATTAATTCTCATTCATAGATAAGCAAGTAATAATTTTTTTTTAAATTAAAAAAAACTATTACATTTCTTTAATTGAAATGTATACTTTAATATTACAAAATTAAAATAGATATTAACATTTATTAATGCATGGCCATATATATATATATAAACACACATTCATGGGTTTTTTTCAAAGTATGTCTATAAGTAAAAAAATGTAAATAACTCACATAATTCTTTTTAATATGAATTATATCTCATCAAATAAGCCAAATCATTGTCACACTTGCTACAACACAGTATAATAATGTTTAAACTACAAGTGGTATCACATACCACTTCTAAGAAGAATATTTGCTTTATATAAATATTTAAAATTATATTTTTGTATTATAAGTATTATTTACAATATGCATAAAAATGTTTGTATAATAGCCATAAAATTGCAGAAATGAAAAAATAAAATTATATTTGTTTAACAGGATTCAGAAATAAAGTTACTTTTTAATAATGTTACCATTAGTTACAATAACTTTTATAATATTTGTCTTAAAAATAGGAAAAAAGCTGGCATTTAAAAAATAATGAAAAAATTTACAAACACTTAGGCTACAAATGGTGTGAGATACTGCAAAATAAGAAAAAAGGGATACAAAATTTAAACTTTGCAAGATAAATTTACATTAATTTGATTTTTACAAAATGAAGATGTTCGTAGAAAGTTCGTAAAATGGATCCCCCTGTTCAATTTGAAAAAGTAATGTAAAATTAAAGTTTTAAAAATTGATAGTGGTATCATATGCTGATTGCAGCCATTGTGGATTATATACATTTATTATGCCAATTGCCATTGCTTTTCTATTTGTCTAATAATATTTATATCAATTATGTATCCATAGATAATTGCCTTCTTTAAACAGCTTAACTATTAACCATTAACATTTCATTTCTTTAATTTGTATACATATTTCAATATTACAGTAAATATTAAATATTTCTGTAATGTTTATTCAGGGGCACTTCTTTATCAATGTTTTACCACATTTTATGTGTGTATCAAATATAAAATGGTCACATGTTAACAAATATTAAGATAAAATTAAACTTTACAGCATTAAATTATATACTTGAACTAAATAAAAAAATATAAAAATATTTAACTTTACATATAATTATTAGTAATTAACAATAAAAATATATAAAGATTACAATTATCTATGAATATGTCCAAATGATTGCACTAACCTAATATTACACTTTATCTAATCATAATTATACTAGGTTTTTAAAAAAATATTGAATGAAAAGAGAAATTCACATTAGTTCCCAGTTTGTATTAACATTTTTTTTTCATTATTAATGTGACATTTTGAATTTTTAAATTTTTTATCAAGATGAAAAGAGCTATTTAATTAAATAAATTGGAAACTATTCTTATAGAAAATAGTTGTCAGGAACAGCTTGATATCAGTTATCGTTGTACACTAATTGTAATAATGGTATTGTTTGTTTGGGTGACATATTTATAGCCTTTAAATATATGCATAGTAGTTCTATCTTCAATCTTTTGCTGATTTTTCATTCTTAATATAATTTTTTATATTTTTCGTCTCTTTTTTTCTTTTCTAAAATTAGAATAGCTCCATTCATTTGTGATCTCTGATGACGATGATAATAGTGAAAAGTGTATGGATTTGTAATAAAGACCCAAATTTATTAAGGGAATAATGGATACTAAAAAAATTGTATAAAAAGACTTTAAAATTGTTTATTAAGTTATAAAAAAAGTTAAAACCATGGCATACATTTAAAATAATCATGATAAGTTAGAAAGAGAAAAAACAATCAAGTGTATACAAATTAACTGAAAATTTTTAGATTCTACATATAAAAAAAAATAGAATGAAAAAAAAGTCTCAAGTTGAAAGAAAAATTTCCTAATCTGCAGATAAATAATTGGTATAATAAAAAAGGCAAGAGTGAAAAGAAAAATTAGTAAAACAAAAAGTAACTAAGGAAATAATAGTGGAAAATTTATTGATTAAAAGTTATGAAAATAAGTTATCAAAAGACACAAAATTAAGCAAGCTGTAGTCCATTTGAAGATATTGAAATAATGCTTTTAAATGTTCAAAACAATATTGAAGTAGAAGGAAAAGTGAAACCATGATAATTTATTGACTTTTGAGATATTTTAAAAATATACAGACTTAATACTTTGCTTAAATAATTTATGAATAGGATTAAAATAATAGTTATTTCTCAAATTTCTCATAATAAATATTTTTTATTAGAGTTGCAAATCTATTTTTATTAATAAATTATGTGTTTAGGTAATCTCAATTCAATTGTAATGCTTTTTATTGTTAGATCATGTGGTCTACATCAGCTAATGCTTACTCAATCTGTTTTGCCAGTAAATATTCCATAAAAATATTAATTTTTCCTAACATTTCTTTGAAATAATTAAAGTGATTTTTTTTTGTTGAATAGTAAATTACTATTACATTTACTGATTTATCTTCTTCTAGCTGAATGTGATTTAACCACACTACATATTTAAAAATTCTTAAGTGAAAAATTTATAAAATTTCTCTATTACTGTTTACCTTATTCTACAATTCCAGCAAGTAAATCATATACTGAAAAGTATCACACGGTTTTTTTTTTAATTTTAACTTTGCAAAAAATAAAAAAAATTGAAAATCTGACTGACCCAACTTGACTATGGTCATTAATGCCAAAATTACAAATGTTTCCTAGTTAACCATTTTTTTCTTTTATAAAACAACATTAATTTTTAAAACAATCTATTCTTAGCTATTTTATTTTTTTACAGATTGCAATAACTTTATGTGGCAACTGTTTAAAATAATTAGTTAAATAATATAATACCACATTTATAATGATGGCAACTGAAGATAATATTAAACTTTTGCATTAAAAAAATTATAAAAAAGTGACAAAAAGCAAATCTCATATTAATGTGGGCAACGGAGATAGTTAGAAAAGCAATGTAAACATTATAGAAAAATTTTAAAAGGATATAATTTATTATGAATGTAATATTAAAGAGGCTATAAAAGAATCCAAAAATATATATAAAAAACACATCAAGTTAATAATGATCAGTTGAAAAATGGTGAGAACATACAGATGCAGTAACATTAAATGTAAAATTAATAAAAACTATCAGATAATTGCAGCAATACAGAATCTGTGAAAAAAATTAAAATAGGCAGAACATATGAAGTGGATGAGATTTCAACCTATAGTAAGGATGTTGAAATTGATAGGGAACTAATATTCCTTGATAAATTTTTATAAAAGTTTGTATAACATCCAAAATATTTACCAAGTGATTAAATATAGGAAATATTTAAATAATCATATAGCAGACATAATGTTATTTAATTACATGTGAGAGACATTTTTTAGATTTGTAAAGATTTATATAATGCTATATGTAAATGACATATAATTAAATAAGAAAAATATTGCAAAAATTATATATTATTTAATAAAAAATACTCAGTTAAATGTGAATGAATGAGTTTAAAATCAGTAAAGATTTATATAATGCCCTCAATATTTTTTATAAAATGAAGTGCAAAAAAATAAAAGTTTCACGAAATACTCATAGCATTAGTGTCTTAAATAAAAACACTATTTTTATTTTGACTGAAAGGAATAGAGTATATGACATTTATGTCATGGATGTGTGTGATGTTTCAAAAAGAAAAAAAATAAGCTAATTTTTATCATAGAAAAAATAAGCTAAAAGAATATAATTAAAAATTAAATATACTTGCATTTATAACTTTTATCAAATATTTTCTTCATAAAATATGCTTATATAATTACAACTCAAAAAAAAAAAAAACTAATTGTTTTAAATATTTTATTAAATGTATATTTTAAAATAAATTTGTTCATTTCAATTAAATGAAAAAAAATATGTAAAAACAATTTTATAGTGGTAGATTATTAAATGAAGTAATTACAGTGAAGTCCTGTACCAATATACACCATCTCAATTAGATATTATTTAAAAATTGTAACAAAACAAACAAAATTGTAAATAAACAAAAAAAAATTAAACTATAAATTTAGTCAATTTCATGGGTATATATAACAAATAGTATATCTAGTATCACTTTGTCTAATTCTATCATGTTAAGTATATTTTCTTCATGTTAAATATATTACAAATACAAGCAGTTTTCTTCATGTTTTTTTGTCTTTCAAAAGTTTGAGATAATACAATATTTCATTCAATAAAATATTTTACAATGTATAATTTAAGAGAATTTGCATTTTTTTAATAAGCAATAAAAGGAAAGTTATTAATTTATATTGGGAAAAAAATATGTTCAGAAATTGTCTTTATGTTTATTAGAAAAATATGGACTGAGAAAAACATATTATTCACATTCCTGAAATGGCTAAAGTTATAACCACATTAAAAGATAATTTTTTAATAATTTATTAAATTTAAAGTCAGAAGCTATTACAAAATAAAATGTATCAGATAGAGGTTATTATATTGTCCATTTTATTTTATGTTTTTTGAAAAAAATAAACATATAATATAATAAATATTTTATTATTATTTTTATTTATTGAATAAATGTGAATGAATAAATACAACATACAGTAAATATAAACACACTCTCAATTTATTCTTAATAATGTAAACAAATGTTTTATTATAGTTTTTTAAATAAAAATTTTGTTTATATTATAATCTTAATTGTATAAAATAGAATACACAAAAGTACTGATATATATATAAATGTATGGTGGGTATCATGTTGAAAAGTATTGTATACTCATAGTACAATAAACAATACATATTATAATTAAAAAAATAATTTTTTTCCCCTATATGTCAAAGCATCGGCGGGAAGCGAACCCGCGAACTGTGACAACTGCTTGTAAGGCTGCTGTGCTGATCACTCGACCACCAAAGCTGGGGAAAAAAGTTTATTTATTTATATTATAATTAAATCTTATAAATAAAATATGAAATATTTTGATATATGCAAAGGATGTAAGGGGGAGGGGCCTTGGAACAAAATATAATAAATATCAAGATTCCATTTGTAATAAGTTTGGGAAATAAATGATTTTTACACAAATTTATAAAAGAATAAACAAAATTATTTTAAAGTTTTTTAGTTGATGCAAAATTAAAGTTACATCTAAGTTTAATTAATAGTCGAGAGAAAATGGGCCTGCAAAACTAAGAAGTCCTTTATTCTAAATGTATCAAAGAAATAAAGTTAATGCAAGCTAGAGGAAGCAAAATATTTAAACTGACTGTTAATGTATGGAAAAATATCATTGAGAGTAACATTCTTTTATATAAGAATAACTTTCTTACATTGAACAAAGAAATATTGAAATATTCATTAGCCAAATCCATATATTATCGAATACTTACACTGAACAATTATTAAATTTATCAAATTAAAATTGAATGCTAAGAATTTATGTATAGAAAACAAGTAATATCTATAAGAATATTATGATAAAATATTTACTAATTTATTCAGATAAATCTGCTTTCATATTTATTATAACTTAAGTAAATTTAGGTTTATTTACATCTGCTATTACAACAAACAAATAAAAAAAAAAAACTTTTTCTATGATAAAAATTAAAAATATAAATTATCAAAAAAAAAAAAAAAATTAAAAATATTTAACTTTTATTGATTATAAAAGAAATTGCAATATTTTTTTGATATGTGTGCAAATAACACACACATATATATATATATATATACATTTTCTCAAAATATTGAATGAGTAGTCAAATTAATTATCTTTTCTTGCTTGTGCTGATCCGTCTCTTATAGCCAATAATCATCTTATTACTGATGCCCCAAAAATGATACAAAGTATGATCTAAGAATGGGGGAATGCTTGATGGAAGCTTGCTACTACATTGGAAATCATTTGAATCCTGTTAATTTGCCATGCTAGAGCCGAACTCTCAAAATGGACTCTTTAATATAGCAAGGTAATTAACCTAAGAACCACCTATGAAATTTAAGTCTAATTTCTTCTAAAACTAATCTCAATCTCAGCTATCTGGATTTCTTATTTAAATTGTTAAATTAAATGTTTTTCTGAACTGTTAATGTAAATTTGCTCTCATACTAATACTTTTATATATAAAGTCTGCCATATGCTCTTATTTCTTTAATTTTGGTGCGGTTATTTTCTTAACTTTAAACTATATTTTATTTTATTATTTTGAGTTGCCAATCTAAACAATCTTGCAAGCCTAATGTATAAAGTTATTTTTCCATATCTACTCAGATCTCCTTGGGTCAAGCTTAATAAAATCCTCTCCCTTTTGAATTAGATATACTGTACAGTCTTAATTAATATGCTCACCAGATTATTTCTCAAGTTGACCTAATTCCAGGATTTTCTTTAATGCATCAGAAGGGTATTATTTATGTATACATTTTAAACCACCAAAAAATTAATGCTATTAAATATTTTACATGTTGCTCACTTAATTCTGAAAAGGTGATTTCTTATTGTTACTGTTTTTTTATATATATTCCATATTACAATGCTATACTCTTAATATTTCAAAGACTTGATTATTCTAAAGTTATAAAATTCATGAGGGTGGGATTTCAATATATTAATAGCAAGGAAGGAGTAGGGGGGTAATTTTAAAACCTATTTTGTATGAATTAAATCTTTCCCATATATATTACATGGTATAGTGTTAATTGCCTAACTTATAGCATTCGAGTGAGGTTCATGTATCTTAAAGTAGTAACTTCCATTTTATGTCATTAAAGACATAGTGTTATGCTGCATTGCTGATATATGACTTAGTTTTTTATATTATGTGCTTCTAGTCTGGTGGGTTGTGAAGAGTTCAAACCCATAGATGTTCTTCATGCCCTATCCCATGACAGTTGACCTTCCCAGGATCATTTTTGTATAACAGACCTCTCATGTCAGTTGCACCAGAGAACTTTGGGGACCACACACCAAGCTCAATTAAACTTCTCTAAGCAGTGCCCTAAAAGTGACTCTTAGCCACTTTGTTTTCTTCATTTAAAAGCATGATCTCACTTCAGATTCTTCTGCCTTCATATTAGCATTGCTACTTTTCCATTATTATTAATTTATTTATTTAATGACCTCATTTCAATGCTGTAACAATAAAATTGCATTTGCTTATATATATATATATATATATATATATATATATATATATATAATCACTATATCTATATATATATATATATATATATATATATATTCAAGAATAGTGATTAGTTTAATTAATAATGTTTTTCTTATTTTAAAAATCCCACTATCGTATTCTATTCCATTTGTTTAAGAGTATACATATGTTAGAAAGGAGTGTTCTTTTCTTTTTAAATCCGAATTTAAAGAATGGTTAAAAATATTTTGTTCACTAAGCAAATAAACTTGATTTATATGTATGTTGTTTTATTAAATATTCACAAATATTATCTTTAATGAGTAAACCATTTTTAAACTATATTTTATTTATTTTCATGACTTAAATGGCATGAAAATAGTTATGTAATATGTATAAAGATTCCTAGAATGCTCCATAAATTTGTACATTAATCATCACCTTTCAGAACCACCACTAAGACATTAATTCAAATCTGTTGTAAGTTTGTTTTGTAATCAAGTGATTGGCATATTGAACTCACCCACCAAATATACCTATTTACATAGAATGCCATTTATTAATAAAAGCATATGAATCATAATAGCATGAGCAATTATATGCAACTCTCTATTCCTGGGTAGATCATCTTGTCACACACATTCAAATAAATATATAATTAATTTACTGTTCATTAAATGTTTTATTAAATATTTTATTATTTAAGCAACTTATGCAGTTCGAATTACCTTCTCTCCATTTCCATACATTCCAACATATATATGTATTCTTTTGTTAAATATGTCTCATTGTCTCTTTCACTCTTTTAGTGGGCCACATTTAAGAATTAATTCTTGTATGCCATCATTATTGTGTTATTCATTAGATGTTCAATCTGGGGCTTGGGAAATGGGTTTGAATCTAGGTTGGTCCCTGATATAAATCTCAGGCTTGACTGGGTTTGAAGTACATTTCATTGAGTTCCAGCTCATGTTAGATATATCAACATATTTTGATGGGAACACATGATTATGGAATGAAAGATATATGAAGTTGACCTATGTAAAAAATTTCTGTTAAATTTATACATTTATGCAACATTATATTTTTCTTTTCTTTTAAAAATAATACATTATTTTAACCTTTAATTTTAATTATAAGACTAGGCATAGACAAGTAATAATATTTTTTTTTGTTGAGCTAAATTACTTTTATAAACTTGTTTTTATAATCAAAGTCTGATTTATTTCCTAAATTAATTATCCAGATTATATTTAATTAAACTATCATGAAAAATGGAAATAAATTTAATCCATTTTGCTACTTTTTTATACATTTAAATAAATCACACAATATAAATATAAAATAAAATATTTTTATATAACAGCAATACTTTAATACAATATTTTTAATGATTGTTAAATGGAAATCTGGATGTGTGAAGTAATCCATTTAAATCAACTTAATTAGAAAGCACTTAACCTTGAACAACTGCCCCAGACCAATTTTGGATTATCAGTCTGTCAGTTTACTTTGACACTTGGCCTGATGCACTTATTCCAGGTTAAGGCTTTCTAATTAAGTTGATTTAAATGCATAACTTAACACAATCAAAAATAGCAATATATATATATATATATATATATATATATATATATATATATATATATATATATATATATATATATATATATATATATATATATATCAAAGCAAAGCTTTTTTTGGCAAATATTTGTTTTTGTCTCTTTCAATGAGAGAGAACTATTTTAGAGCTTTAATTTTCATTGCATACATAGTGATACCATCTTTTTTTAATATAAAATTAAGTAGAAACCAATTACAATAATAACACAATATGTTAAAAAAAACCTGCATCAATGTATACTGTATAATTTTCCATTCATTTTCACCAGTCAATTATTAGTAAAATTAATTGATATATATATAGTCATACAATTATGTTTGTTACAGTTAATATAATTCATTTCACATATTTTCCTCCTATTAAATTCTTTAATATAGTTTAAAGTTTCATATTTTTTATAGATTTTATTTTAGGTCCATATTTTAAATAATAAATACATCATGCAGATTTATCATGTCCTCTATTAATTGCATTATCATGTTCTTTTGCTCTTTGATCTAATTGTTTCTTCATATGACTATAGTAAATCGATTTGCAATTTCTACAATTAATTTTATATACAATTCCTTTTTTATATTTCATATTATTTCTTATTTTATAATTAGCTATCAATTTGTCTAGATTTTTACTATTTGACCTATCTATATGTCAATGTTTTTATCTATATAATTTTTGTTTTGGGGAGGTATGAAAGTTTTATCCACTTTTTATTACACAAAGCTGCTATTATTATTGATAATAATATTATTATTTAAATTAAGTAATTTGTAATTAGAAAGTATGTTTTTAATATTTTTAACTGTTTCGTTCATAAAGTAACTGTATTTTTATGTGTAGTATATTTATCATTTTTGAAAAAGCACGGATAATTATTAAAAATTTTAAACATAAAAATGATAGATATTCTACAGATAAAAATATGACTACTTTATAAAATGAACACCTTATTGAATTATACAAAAATTATGGATATAATCCTAAGATTATTAAAAACATATTTTTAAATTACAAATCATATAATAGTAATAATAACAACAGTAGTAGTAGTAGTAGTGGTAGTAGTAGTAGTAATGGTGGTACTACTACTACTACTACTACTGACTACTACTACTACTAGTACTAGTACTACTACTACTACTACTACTACTAGTACTAGTAGTAGTACTAGTACTACTACTACTACTACTACTACTAGTACTAGTAGTTTTAAAGAACTTTATTTGATATCAAAAGTACATGTATGAAAATACAATTTTAAAACATGTTACAAGAGCTGATCTACAATTTAGAATTGAAAATTATTAACAAAATAAGTATTATATATACATGAACTATTTTTACATTAATAATGTTGAAAAAATGAGGAAGAAAATTAATCAATATAAGTAACAATAATGAATACATATATGACAACAAAAACTCTCACTTAAGGTGCAGCCAATATGCGATTCATATTTCACAGTGGTGTTGGCAATTTAATCAAACTCCAAGTGGCTGATACTATATCTATTGGAGCTAGTGCCTGATCTCTTGTTTTAATTTTTTGCTAACTTATTGAGAAAAAGTGATTTAAGTTTACGAGATGTGGGATTGAATATAAAGTGGCATCTCACAAACCAGAGTGTGTATAGTATAAAGATTGTTATTCTTATTGTTGGAAACAACCCTCTTTGAATATTTTCTATCAATATTGTCATTGAGCATTTTTGATTATGGATTATATGTGCAATTAGTTCTCGATATATTTTGAGGGAAGTACACTGAGAAATAAAATGTTCCATTGTTTCTTCTTCTTTATTACATAGTTGACAAATGGCATCTATGTTTGGAGATCTCCATCTTCCAGCCAGAAAAGCATTGGTAGGTAAAGCTCTAAGGTTGATTTTTATTAAAAAATCTAAGTACTTAGGCTCCAAATACCAGAATTTAAATTTTTGGATTAAAGATTTATTCGAGATATTAATTAAGCTAATGGGAATTTCAAGGGGATTGGAATCAGTTGTTATGTAGTGTGCTTCCCAATATTTAATTTTAGTTGAGAAAAGGTTTGTAGCAGGTACTTTATGTTTGAATATTGTTTTTATTAGATTGTTAATACATTTATTTTTAATAGGAGGTGGAGTGTCTGTAGGTGATATTGGAAGAAACACTTGGAAATTTTCATATGTCGTATAAAGTTTCATTAATGCATTATGAGTTTTTTGGTAATAGAATGTTGAAATGCAGTGTAATGACAGGCCATTTAGTTTTGAATGTTTTTGCAGACTTTTGATGCTTATTACCACTGCCTTATTATTCCATATGAGTTTTGTGCAAAAGGAGTTAATTTTTTTCTTAAATGAGTTAGTAAATTTAATGATAGGTGCATAGTAATTTATTTTTGGGAAAATTAATATGTTAATGAGTGATATTTTACTATGTAATGAAAGATATGCTTTTGAAAGTGAAGTTGTCACCTTTTCAATTGCAGTTATTAATTGCTTTTGTATTATAATTCTCATTGGATTCATAGACTACTGCTACTGCTGCTGCCACTGCCGCTGTCACTGCTACTGCTACTGCTGCAGCTACTGCTGCAGCTGCTGCTGCTGCTACTGCTACTGCTTCTGCTACTGCTGCTGCAGCTACTGCTACTGCTACTACTACTAATAATACTAATACTAATACTACTACTACTACTACTACTACTAATAATAATAATAATAGCAGCAGCCACACTAATAAAAAGTGGGCAATACTTTCTTAAAATTTATAATACATTATTAAAAAATTACATAGATAAAAACATCAACCTAGGATGGTCAAATACTAAAAATCTCAACAAATTAATAGTTAATTCTAAAATAAAAGATGATATGAAATATAAAAAAGGAATTGTATATAAAATTAACTATGAAAATTGCAATATGATTTACTATGAGCATATAGAAAAATAATGAAATACATCTAATCTCACACCACTTTAAAAGAAAAAACAATAATAAATAGACCTCTTAATCACCCAGAATACAAAGCAACCATATCATTCATGTGAATAAATATCTCTACCTGAAGTAAATCAAAATTATCCATGAATATCTCAAGCAGCAATAATATAGCTCATGGGGAGGCAAATAAATATATAAATTCAAGTGTGATGGATAAACATCTAGAGGATCTCTATATAAAATGCACTCCCATAAATATAGCAATGTTTAATTTCAGATACATGTGAAGCAAAACAAAACTGTTTGCAAATTTAAAATCAATAAAATCAGCTTATCAAATGGTATACATAACTACATGCACATCATGTTAGACACACACATATCTTAATTTACCTTAATGATTTTGAATAATTTAATTGTACGAAATCCAAACTACTAAAAAAAAAAAATTATTATATTTATCTTTTTTCAAAACT
This sequence comes from Epiperipatus broadwayi, assembly GCA_028023455.1. Lineage (NCBI taxonomy): Eukaryota > Metazoa > Onychophora > Udeonychophora > Euonychophora > Peripatidae > Epiperipatus > Epiperipatus broadwayi. The sequence goes on from JAQFVV010006283.1 coordinate 2,021,870, forward strand.
TTTTCTTTAAAATAAATATTGACCTAAAGCTAAATGTTTATTTTAAAACCAAATTTTGATTATTAACAATCACAGAGATGATTTTAAATAAAACTTTTTCTTTAGAAGAAAAAGAAATAAATATTTAAAAAAACAAAACCAATTTCTTTTATTTCTCAGTTATTCAAAAATACATCTATTTTACCATTTAAATTTTAAAAAAGAACCACGTCTTGTATCTTTAAAGTAGAAATATTTAAAATACATTCAAAGTCTACCCTGCTATCAAATACAAAATCAAGTTTTATAATGTCTAAGTACTAAATTACATTAATATAAAAGAGAAATACATCTATACATAAAATCATCTAAATTAAATTAGCAATATAACAGGCTTGCTACTAATAAAAGTTTAAAAGTTTATCAAATAGTTGATAAATAAAAGTTATTTTTAAGTTAAAAAAATATGGTTGAGTAAATATTAATTTCTCTAAAGTGGAATTATATATATACACACACATTTAAAAATAGAGCTCTTTAGTGGTTTTCTGGTGACGTTTTTCCATTTATAGGTTTCCAATCTTGGTCACAATTGGGTTATATTATCAGATAGGGTTGTCATGAAATTTTCTCTTCCCGGTTGAAAAGTATATCTGTTTAATTACATATGTAAAGACAATTGTCACAGTGTTGGATCAAATTCAACAAGCAAGAGTTGATATCCTAATGAGTATGAGCTACATACTGGAAAAGTGATTTTTTTTGTCACAATTAGCTGATGGACATTGATTATTTAGCTTCTGGTAGAAGTTTTATATACTTCATGGTGGCAGGCATAAAACAAGGACCAAAAGAAGAATAAAAAAATAAAATTATTTTCTGAGCTGGCTTTTTGATATTGTCAACTAGATTTGCAAAACACTTTCTTTTTTTTTAATAAGCAAGCCCATATGCTTATAAAATACTTTAGTTAAACAAGTCAGTAATTATTTTATTATATCTTTTTATAAAACTCTTTAATAAAACTATCCCACAGATTTATACAATTCCTTAATTAAACAAACCCATATGTTTATAGATGACATTTAGCCATCTTAATCCCCTAAAATATTAAGTAAAATTGAACATTTTCAATACTAAAAACAAAACTTAAAAATAAATTGATTATCCATTAATTTTAATTACTAACAGTAAAAGTTAATTGGAGCAAAATTTTATGGATTAGTATTTAATTAAGCTTTGTTCCTATAACGTAAATTTTAAAACAGATTAATTTGAAATACAATTAGTTAAAATAAATCAGTTTCTTTATCTATTTAAAACTAAAGTAAAGTTGACTTATTTGGATTTTAAACACAGATCTTTATCATTGTGTGTGTGCTTATATAAGAAACAATCCAATTTATGAAAGCTGAATTTGATTTATAATTTGCCAACTATTATATTTTTAAAAATAAATTAAGAATTTGAGATAGATCACTATCCATCTCAACATATATATATATATTGTGCCCTTTTGTATGGGTCACCATTTAATTTTTTGTGCTAATTTATTAAAAATTTTAAATTTAAGATATGTTTGAATATGTGATGTTAATTTTGCTTATGGTAATATTTCAAAAAGTTTAATTAAAGCAATCTATGAGTATTTGATATGTAAAATTGTGTTGATATTGAGAGAGACATTTTAAAAAATGATGATTATAATATATAGTTGGAAAAATGGCCATAATCAATACTGCATTAATAGATTTAATAAATAAATATTTAAAGCTAAAGTATTTAAAAAGACAAGTTAAAATTAAATGCATATGTTTATTGTTGATAAAATAATGTTATAAAAGAATATAAATATTTTAATTATTATAAATACTTAAATAGAAGATTAATATTTGATTTTAATGATATCAAATAATTATTTTAAAATTTAGTATAATATCTTATTTATTTTAAAAAATATTTATTTTAAAAAAATGCAATTGTTAGTTATTTTTAGATTATGAGAAGCGTTTCTTGTGTTGTAGAAAACAGATGTTAGTTAGATATGCACACACATGCTTGGAAGATGTTTCGTAAAGTTGCAAAACTATTTTAAAATCATGTTATAAAATTTATAAATAATATGTGAACTATCGCGAGATAAAAATAAAGATATTAATATAGAATATTAATCTGATTTTTAAAATATTGCTTTAAAAATATAACGTATAAGAAAAGACTTAGTGTATTTTAAATAATCTTATAAAAGTTAAAATTAAAATCAAGTCAGTAAGAATATTTTTAAAAAATGTTTAATGGATTTAAATAAATGATAAAGATCATTTATTTTAAAATTTAATAATGTAATAAATATTAAATGTTAAATAAGTCATTATTTATTTTTAAATTTTATGTTGTTGGTAAATATGTAAATAAGCCAGCAAGTTGATTGTTTAAATGTACCAATCAAATGGGAAGTTTCTTCCGGTATAAAAGCTCAGGTCAATTGTTAGGAGAGGACTCTGTGATTGAATTTTTAAGTTAATTGTGTTATTTAAAAATAGCTAAGTAAATTTTTATAGACGCTTTTAAAATCATTTTTCAAAATTATAAGAGTGTCTTGTAAATAATTTATAAAAGTTTTAAATGATAAGTATGCAGTGTTAAGTTAATTTTTCCCTATCATTCGTCTCTATTTAAGCTCAATTTGCAAGCAAATAATCATGGAAACATCATATATAGTGAAAATATATCGGAAACTTTACCCTAGAAATATGACAAACGCTGGATTAGTTCGGAAAATTACGAGATGGAGAAAAGTAATATTTTGGACAGTATATAATTTTAAAAGCTAATTGCTATTGACTATTAGAAAATTAAATATTTTAAAGAATAAAATACTTCTTTATAAAGAAAGTATTTTTGTAAAATATAAATTTAAATATATATCTTAAGGAAAGATATTAAAAATAAAAGTAGTTTTTTATAAATACTTGCCTTGTTAAGTCTTTATGTTTAAAAAACTGAATGTTAACAATTTTGAAAGGCAAATAAATTGAAAATATAATTAGCTAAAAGTCTTAATATAATAAAAATTATTATATTGAAATAATCTAAACGCTGGTTGTTTTAGATGAAGAAACTTATTCTTACCTGGATATTTTGTTAAGGAATGCGCAAGTAATACATGGACGTCCAAGTCAATTTTAAAAATAATTAAATATAAATTTTTATAAACTATAGACTAAATTAAAATAATAACTTTTGAATAATATTCTTAAAAGAACTAAATCAAGATCCTATAAACTGTTTTAATTTTATTTTATTTTTTGGGGAACTTATTTTTAAAAAAAAACGTTTTCATTTTTCATAAACTTTTAAAGAAACACGTGATGTAATGGAACAGGAAATGGTGTTCTAGTGAATATGTGCCTAGGATTAAAGAACTGTATGGTGAAAAGAAGACATCGCTGGAGTTACGTAATATGAATTCTGTTTTATTTATCTAACATAAAATTTAAATATTATTAATCTATTAAAAATGAGATAGGTACATTTCTTTAAATAATAACTAAAAATAATATAATGATTAATTGCATAAGTTTATTTTATATTTAATACAACACATAATATTTTAAAGAATGATCGTGAGTATAAATGTGAATTATTTTATGAAGCTGTAATTCCGAAGAATATTGGAAGATGGACTGTACATTAAATCATTATTTATGGTAAAAATTGTATAATAATAATAATTTTGATGTATTAATATGTTTTTCTTTAGATCAACCAAAGGATATGTTATTGTTGAATGAATGTATAAATATTTTAAGAATACACACACATTATATTGGCAGTGACAGTTTTATTTAAATATGCATAATTTGAATTTATGATATAAATATGATACAACATTACATAAAAGCTTAGAAATAATTATATGATTCTTTCGTAAATAAATTTTGATATTTTTTTTTTACGTTATAGTATTAGAATTAGATTTATTATTTATAAGTAATTATTTGTTATTTGTAAATTAGGAAGAGATTTAAAAGTCTGTATTTTATTTTTTGTTTATTGGATAAATTACGTTAAGTTTTATGGAGAAGTTTATATTTGGATTGAAGGTTTACCAAGTATAGATGATGAAGTATAAATAGTTTGGATAATTAGTATTTTATTTAAAGTTGAAGATTGTTTTCCGGAAATTTTATATAAGTTTTAGAAAATATTTCGTAGATAGAAATTTATTAAGAAGGAATAGTATAACACATAAAGTAAAGTAATAATTTTACATAGAAAAGAATCATAGAATTTATCTAATATAATACTTTATGAATTTGAAATTAATGAATGATTTAAATAATATTGTTATTTTAACAATACATGTATGTAATGCATATTTGATAAAACATGTAGCATGAATTGCATTAAGTGAAATATAACGTTATAATCAATTATTTGTTATTACATTACAAAGATACATTAATTTCTATATTGTAATATTAAAGTAGTACTAATAGTAAAGTGAACACATACTATTACATTGTGGAATGAATAACATTAATACTTAATTGATGTAGCAATTTAATTATTAAAGTTTTATTGTTTATATATGCTACATAAACAGTATTTACATAAATTTATTTGTAATAATTGAAGCTTACTGATATGTGTTTAAAGTGTAAGTTCGAAAACATACTTCAATGTTATTAGTACAGCATTTTAAAAGAATGTAAATTATTTCTTAAGAGTATAAGTTAATAACAGTGTAAACATTTTGTATTATTATTTTCTTATATTTTTATTTTCTTTGTTTTTCTAATTTTGAACTGTAAATATTGTAAATAGATTCTTAATTAAAGTTAATGTAAATAAATTTGTTTAATTTGTTTTAAAAGTGTGTCGAGTTCATTATTTTGCACCACAGCACTTGACAGCAGATAATTTGAATAAACATAATATTTGCACAATGTGAATTTATTAATATTATTTAGAAATAAATACAATATTTTCCTGATTATCATTTTATGAGAATTGATTGACATTAACATATAATATTATTATGGTCATAAGGTAATTATAACACGATATAAGAGAACAACATTATTATTTGTTGCCACAGGTTATTAAGTTATAAGATTTTGATCTATTCTAAAAATTAAGATACTATATGAAAATAAAAGATATACATATTATTATTTATTTGATGATTGATGATATAACAGAAATAAATAAGATTAAGTTATACCCTAAGATTAGTATTGAGTATTATTATTATTAGAATAAGTTAGGTGTATTTAGGTTTGATATAAAATCCCTTATCATACTTATTTACATAAGTTATTATTACTTTAAGATTATTAGAAGAACCTGAGATTATTTAATTATATTTTTTTTTTTTAAATTAAAAGTTAAGATTTATTTATTTATTATTATTAAAGATAGTTTATTTTATTTTAAAAGCCATAAGAATGCTGTAGATGTAGTATTAAGTTAATAAGGAGGTAATAGTATTCTTATGCCATTGAGACAATGTCTTGGGAGATATTGATTCAATGTAAATCTACTTATTGCTTTGTAACTTTACTTCACAGTCTCATGATTTTTGATAGATACTTATTTAGTAAATACATAATATAGAACTATATTGATTTTGATAATTGTTAATAAATTTAATTAGAATGTGATAGTATAAAAGTATATTAAAGATAGATATGCAAATTTTAATTAAACATAATAATTCAATTGAGCTAGACGTATTTCAGACTATATTATATATCGAGAAGTAAGGGTACAATATATATATATATATATATATATATTATAACGGGACAGCCTATTTGATAGCCTTAGTTGAGGCATCAAATATAACGGAACGGCATTTAATCATCCCAGTTGATGTATTAATTGTAATATAATCAATTATATTTAATGTTTAGAAATCATTAACTTAATGCTTCATAGTTAGGTTCACCAAATATAACAGAATGGATTATATTTAAAATCTAAGTTGGTCTTGTTAAATATAAAGAGATGATTAAATTCCTTAGAAAGAGGATACGCATTTCACTACAATCGGACTTTGGGTCTTCAAGTAGAATGCTAGAAATGAATCGATGAAATACCAAGTCCATGATTATATATACCTCTATTATGCTAGCTCATTAATCTTTAAATAAGTTTAAATACAATTTAGACCAGGACATCCATCTTTCATCCCTCTTTCAGTCACCATTATGCCACGATATTTAAACTCACGGAGAATTTGCAATCAGCTCTTTTCAGGAATAATTTCAAAAACCAGTTATTTCATATGCCTCTATATAAGCATTAATTATAACTATTATTCATATGACATTTATAATACTAGCATATATATAATATAATTCAATAATGATTAGACAAAGAGATCACGTTAACAAATCAATATTTAATAAACAATAAAAAATATAATAGAATAGATAATAAAATATTAATAAATAAATACGGATGAATTTTATCATTTTAAAAGAATATTAATAAATGATATTTTTTTATTTAATACCCTATGATAAAACTCAATACTATAATAAACTTTCAAAAATTAAAGAAAATAGCTTAAATTAACAGATATATAAAAACAATATCTGGGTTCAAAAATTAATAATTTATGTAACTTATTAATTTATTTACCGTTCTTATTTATATGCTTCACAATTACCCATAGATCGGAAGAGCGTATTATTTGCCATTGTATAACTTATATATTATATGTATTTTTAATAAATAAAAATACATTAAACGTTTACAATATTACGTAGTAAACACAATACAATCCTGTTTAAGATATCTGTCAAATAATAACTATTTTTTATATCCCTCATCTAATTTAATGAATTATGTTAAGCTTTCAATTAATTATATTTAATAATAAATATAATTTTCCTTTTAAGATATATATGATGCGATGCCAAATTTGAAATAAAGATAATAATAATAATAATAAACATATTAAAATAATATAAGCATTATTATAATATATATAAATAAATAATAAAGGAAACTTAGTTATAAGAGAGTTGAGAGTAGATATTGAAGTCTATAGTTCATCATCCCAATGAAGATCTCTTACGAAGCATATCACCAATCCATTTGTACAATGATGATTCCATTTATCCTTAAACGATAAACTGTTAATAACATCCAATGACCGGATTAATGTGAAATAAAATAAATATTCTTCGAATGTAGATGTTCTTAATCTTCATTTCTCTATTATCACTAGACGTTCTATATATTCAATATTTCAAAATATTTTAAAATAGCATGCAAGGTTGGTTTCGAAACCTTTTACGATATAATGAGTGTACTACTCAGTGCACATTGTTTTATCCTTAATATATATAATTATCTTAAATTTATATATATCCGAAGAATAATGGAAGAGTTAAAACAACGTAGTTTCAAAACTTAAACAGACGTTCTTTTCCTTTATATTGCTATTCCTTTAAGATTAAGTAGAAAATTAAATATATTTTCCTTGCAGACTTTGAATCCACAAATTATTTTAATTTGAAAAAGTTAATATTTAAATTCCAATCGCTAAATAGTAGTATTGATAGAAGAAAAATGCTATTTTTAAAGAGAAAAGATTTTCTTTTTCTTTCGTTTTTTATTTTTATTTTTCAGAGCACGAACGAATCTGCTCGTGTGTTATATAAGTTCATGTTTAATTCAACTATCAATTGTTCCACTGACATTAAGATTTAATAATAAAATAAAAAAAATATATAAGTATTTATTCTTAACTTCAAATCTGGCATTTTACTCAAAAGCTTAAGGTATATATTATTTAAAACTTAAATGTATATATAAATAGTACATATATGTTACATAATAAAATAGTCAAATAAAAATTTATATTTATAAATAATTTCACAAGAGATAAAACATGCTAGACTAATAATAACAACTGTAAGTTACTATTATATTTCCCCTTCCCTTGGGAAATTTAAAATTTTAATTTAAGTTAAAATTTTAAACACTTACAACTATTTTAGTATATTCTTATAGTTTAATTGCATTTATAGTTGGATTTTATGAAGGGTTGCATTTTTTTTTTTTTAACTGTTATATCTTCCTAATACTTGGGCTATTTTATTTTTGTGATAATGATCAAAAATAAAAAAAAAAAATTAAGGACTTTGATGGGTTAATATATATATATTTTTTTTTTTATAAAAAAAAAAAAAAAAAAAATAATGTGTTTCCTTCTTGGACCACAAATATATTTACTAGCCTTATTCCTGCTTCTTTAAGACTTATGCATTTGAAAAGGACTAAATAAATACTAGAGTATCCATTTATAAATATGAATTGACTCTATGGTTTTAATTATTTTAAGGCATTAAAGAATACCCTCACCAAAGCTAATGTTTTTAACTATACTTCTCTTTACATTGATCACTATTATTATTATTTTTTATACAACCGTATGGTTTACACTGCCCAATTCTTATCTTGGTCTTCACCTCATTTCTTTATAAAACATTATAAGCAGCCAAAATATGGTTTTAAAATTCGTGAATTGTATGTACCACGAATCTCTCCTTCTTGGTTAATCCAAAATGCATTTGGACCAGCCCTTTTAACGATAGTATAAGGTCCTTCATATGTATTGAAGAATTTATGGTATTTATTCTCCAATGGTTTGCTGGGATGGAAAGTCTTTATCAAAACTTTATCTCCGATTTTAAATTCATAAATACATTTTTTTTTATTCTGACTTCTATTATTTGCCATTTTAACAAGTTGTTTATGAGCTTTTACTCTATCTTCTCTTGTATCCATATATATATCCAGAAAACACATGTGCATTGGCTTAATGCTGATTGCTATTATAGTTAAACAACATCATGCTATATAATATAAATGTTTGATTTATATATATCCTTATCAAAATATATAATAATGGACTTACATTTTATAAGTGGTGTCAATATCAGATTGCATTATCATGATGCTTAACTGATCTACCATTATTACTTATTTACCAACAATAACTTGAACTCTAATAAACCTATAAGTATTTTTTTATACTTTGGTTAACTTGATGCATTTTTATTGCTATTAATATCAACTTCAATTATTTATATACATATATACATTTATTCTCTTAAAAGAACAGCCTAATGGGTTCTATTATTACCGAAAGTCCATTGTCACATCCCAAAGTCGTAATCTATGAAGTCCTTCCTTATATGTGTGCTTTACTTTTTAAGCACATCCATTAACATGTTCAATGAATGTGAAGGGACCTTCATAAGTATTACACAACCTATGGAATTGTGAACCTTTCTGTCTTTTAGCTTGTATTATACATATCTTTATTATTGTCTGAAGACTTTTTATAATTTGTTCATCTTCAGGATTATGGTGATGCTTCATACACCATAATTTACTTTTAAGACAATTAAATCTATTGCCTTCATTCATATCTTCTAAATTAAACTTTCTATTATAACAACCTTCTTTTCCATTAAATATTATCATTGATAATGATATTATCAGATGGTTGTCATACAATTTATCAACGCCTTGTTGATGAAATGTTTTATATTTGTTCTGGGAGTAAAAACAAATATGATGGGATGACTCAAAATACATTTCACTGTTGTATTCATCTATTATATCTTTAGATAGTGGAGTCATCTCAAGTTTCATAAGTTCATGATTTAACTTGTTATTAATACAAGAAATCCGAAGTCTTAATTTATCTAGACATTCAGTATTATCATTTGATTGTGTTTCTCTCAATTCCTGAGACTCGGAATTTAATTTATATTTCACATGATCCATATCCTCTTCTTTTTCTAAGTTATTTGGATCAGATTCAAACACTTTAGTAATGCTGCAATGATCTTCGACTTCATTGCTCTGCTGTATGGGAAAATGATAGTCATGACAGTTTTCTTCTGAAATATTCATTTGAACTAAGAGTGATCTGTTTTGGATGCTATCATCATATTCACATATCTCAAGCTCAGGGTAAGTTTTGGATTCTTGGCATTTAATTGCCATCAATATTGTTGATACTTTTGTGTCATGAAGTCTTTCTACTTCATTGGCAGTTTGTTTCGTTTCAACAACTTTGATTTCTACTTGCATCTTTTCCTTAACATTATCAATATCTTTCTTTAAATCATTTAATGCTTGTTTAATTTCTTTGTTATCTTTTTTAACATTATCCACATTTAAATTTAATTGTTGGATTTTTGTAGATAGTTTATTTTCAATTCCTGTTATTTCAACCTTCAAATCATTTTTTAAACTATCTAATTTTTTACTATTATTATCCAATTTTTGATTCAAATCACTTTTTAAGTTACACATATCACTTCTAAAACTAGTACTATTATCATCCATTTTTTTATTCAAGTTATTTTTTAAATCATCTAATTTATTCATAAACATTTGTAACATTTGCTGAATTGTACCAACATTAGATGATTGATTAATCTCAATTGTAGATGATTGATTTAAACCTTCATCAACTATATTTTGTGTTTGAGATAACACTTGATCTAAACTCGGTGTTTGTTGAGGGTATTCAATTATGGTTGTAGAACCCCCAGGTGCTTGTACTAATGATGATTGTTCAATAATAATATTATCATCATTTAGTTCACTTTGCAAATCATCTTGCATTTGACTAGAGCATTTAATATCTTTGTTTGAATACATTTTCCCACTTCGCAGCATAACAAATTTTAACTTAATTCAAATATTACTTAAGTGTATATATATTTTTATAACCAAAATATTATATCGTAAAGTTCTCTACCACCCCATGCTATTTATATATACTTATGATGTTCTAATAATATATGTGTATATTTTTAAACGTCTATGTCTATATAAAACTTTATCCCACTCAACTCTTGTTTAAAACATAATTTAATAATTAGTTATTCAAATATTGATCTGTCTAAATCATATTATATATATTACCATTTTTTTTTTTATATTAATCTTGCAATTATAAATACCATATATAATGAATCGAAATTATAGATTCAATGCCTAAAATGTCGCACACCAGATAAAACGCAGTCTACAGGGTATGAGATTTAATTAATCGAAGCCCTTAACGTTTGGGTCGCCAGATATAACGGGACACCAGATAAAACGCAGTCTACAGGGTATGAGATTTAATTAATCGAAGCCCTTAACGTTTGGGTCGCCAGATATAATGGGACGTACTTGCTGCATTCCATTTAAATTGAAGAAAGAAGGCCCCAAACATTGGGAAAGCCAAATATAATGGAATGTATCTTTATATGATCTCAAATGAAAATTTTCTTTAAACTATACATCTCATATCAATAAATATACTACACATCTCTCAGGTATGTGGGGTATTTCAAGCCCTAATTAGCTTATTTTGAGCCCTAGTTGTTGCGCCAGATATAACGGGACAGCCTATTTGATAGCCTTAGTTGAGGCATCAAATATAACGGAACGGCATTTAATCATCCCAGTTGATGTATTAATTGTAATATAATCAATTATATTTAATGTTTAGAAATCATTAACTTAATGCTTCATAGTTAGGTTCGCCAAATATAACAGAATGGATTATATTTAAAATCTAAGTTGGTCTTGTTAAATATAAAGAGATGATTAAATTCCTTAGAAAGAGGATACGCATTTCACTACAATCGGACTTTGGGTCTTCAAGTAGAATGCTAGAAATGAATCGATGAAATACCAAGTCCATGATTATATATACCTCTATTATGCTAGCTCATTAATCTTTAAATAAGTTTAAATACAATTTAGACCAGGACATCCATCTTTCATCCCTCTTTCAGTCACCATTATGCCACGATATTTAAACTCACGGAGAATTTGCAATCAGCTCTTTTCAGGAATAATTTCAAAAACCAGTTATTTCATATGCCTCTATATAAGCATTAATTATAACTATTATTCATATGACATTTATAATACTAGCATATATATAATATAATTCAATAATGATTAGACAAAGAGATCACGTTAACAAATCAATATTTAATAAACAATAAAAAATATAATAGAATAGATAATAAAATATTAATAAATAAATACGGATGAATTTTATCATTTTAAAAGAATATTAATAAATGATATTTTTTTATTTAATACCCTATGATAAAACTCAATACTATAATAAACTTTCAAAAATTAAAGAAAATAGCTTAAATTAACAGATATATAAAAACAATATCTGGGTTCAAAAATTAATAATTTATGTAACTTATTAATTTATTTACCGTTCTTATTTATATGCTTCACAATTACCCATATATAAGTATTATTTGCCATTGTATAACTTATATATTATATGTATTTTTAATAAATAAAAATACATTAAACGTTTACAATATTACGTAGTAAACACAATACAATCCTGTTTAAGATATCTGTCAAATAATAACTATTTTTTATATCCCTCATCTAATTTAATGAATTATGTTAAGCTTTCAATTAATTATATTTAATAATAAATATAATTTTCCTTTTAAGATATATATGATGCGATGCCAAATTTGAAATAAAGATAATAATAATAATAATAAACATATTAAAATAATATAAGCATTATTATAATATATGTAAATAAATAATAAAGGAAACTTAGTTATAAGAGAGTTGAGAGTAGATATTGAAGTCTATAGTTCATCATCCCAATGAAGATCTCTTACGAAGCATATCACCAATCCATTTGTACAATGATGATTCCATTTATCCTTAAACGATAAACTGTTAATAACATCCAATGACCAGATTAATGTGAAATAAAATAAATATTCTTCGAATGTAGATGTTCTTAATCTTCATTTTTTAAGATATATATGATGCGATGCCAAATTTGAAATAAAGATAATAATAATAATAATAAACATATTAAAATAATATAAGCATTATTATAATATATGTAAATAAATAATAAAGGAAACTTAGTTATAAGAGAGTTGAGAGTAGATATTGAAGTCTATAGTTCATCATCCCAATGAAGATCTCTTACGAAGCATATCACCAATCCATTTGTACAATGATGATTCCATTTATCCTTAAACGATAAACTGTTAATAACATCCAATGACCAGATTAATGTGAAATAAAATAAATATTCTTCGAATGTAGATGTTCTTAATCTTCATTTCTCTATTATCACTAGACGTTCTATATATTCAATATTTCAAAATATTTTAAAATAGCATGCAAGGTTGGTTTCGAAACCTTTTACGATATAATGAGTGTACTACTCAGTGCACATTGTTTTATCCTTAATATATATAATTATCTTAAATTTATATATATCTGAAGAATAATGGAAGAGTTAAAACAACGTAGTTTCAAAACTTAAACAGACGTTCTTTTCCTTTATATTGCTATTCCTTTAAGATTAAGTAGAAAATTAAATATATTTTCCTTGCAGACTTTGAATCCACAAATTATTTTAATTTGAAAAAGTTAATATTTAAATTCCAATCGCTAAATAATAGTATTGATAGAAGAAAAATGCTATTTTTAAAGAGAAAAGATTTTCTTTTTCTTTCGTTTTTTTATTTTATTTTTCAGAGCACGAACGAATCTGCTCGTGTGTTATATAAGTTCATGTTTAATTCAACTATCAATTGTTCCACTGACATTAAGATTTAATAATAAAATAAAAAAAATATATAAGTATTTATTCTTAACTTCAAATCTGGCATTTTACTCAAAAGCTTAAGGTATATATTATTTAAAACTTAAATGTATATATAAATAGTACATATATGTTACATAATAAAATAGTCAAATAAAAATTTATATTTATAAATAATTTCACAAGAGATAAAACATGCTAGACTAATAATAACAACTGTAAGTTACTATTATAATATATATATATATATATATATATATATATATATATATATATATATATATATATATATATATATATATATAATGTTTTTATGGTTATGTGATATAAACCAAGTATTTTTTTGAGTTAAACCATGTATTATTTTGTATTGCTTTCCAACATTTCTATAGCAAATAATCTTTTGATGAGAGTTTGTAGTTTGTTTATTAAAGATCATCTTACTCAAGAAATAGTAGTAACAAAATATTCTATTTTGCAATGGCTACAATAAAAACATCACATAAAAATATTTATATGGCATTGATACTAAAAAAAAGAGAGGATAAAATGTATAACTCATCTAGCAATACAATGGTTTTACCTTAAATTAAAGGAATCACTGAAAAGATCTGTAGAAGACTAATTATAACACAAAGAATATTTTTTATACTATCAAAAATATTGATGATTTTTTTTTCATAAACCTAAAGATAGAGTACTTTTATAATACCAGGGTATTTATAAAATTTCATGTTTACAGTACTGAAAAAGTTATGTAGGTCAATTCAATAGATGGATTAATGTCAAATTTAAGAAAGAAAAATGTTTTCAATCAAACATTAAATATATAAGTTTTTACTTCATATTTTTTAAAAATTGGTCACAAACCTAATTTTGCTAATGCTAAAATACTTAATTTAGAAAAGTATGATTCGAGAACCATGAGGGAGTCTACTGAAATATTAAAAAGACCAACTGATTTAAATACAGCTTATGAAGCACAACATATTCCAGCCTTGTAGAGACCACTTCTTTATTCAAGTTCTTCTAATATAAACTTGAAATTAATTAATGGTGAAACTGAAAAAAATAAATATTTTGTTAATTCATGTATTCTGAATATTCACCTACTTCATGTTCAATTTCAGTCTCTACCTCACACTCAATCTTGTTACTACTTGAGATTGAATGGTTTTCTTTAAAAACTTGACATGAAAAATAGTGAGGGTTCTTTTGTCAAACAGTGAAAATCTATATTGTACTGGGTTCGATCTGTTGAAGAATAAACTTAGTCTGCCAATTGGTTTAGCTGGTTTACAACCTTATTTATAATCTTATTTAATTATATATATTTGAGAATGAACTGGCATGTTTGAGCAAAGTGGAGAATACTATTGATAGCAAAGCTGTCAATACTACCCATGATCAGACCGAGTTATGCAACGCATAACACGATCACATTTCCTGATCATGGCCCACCTTGACTGCTAGATTCAAACCCCTATTATCCAAACACTTTATTTGTTTTGGAGTAAACCCCAGGTGCCAGCTAGTTCAGAACTAACATGTTTGGACAGTAGGCCCATAATCCAGCACTCGAAAAATCCCTTAACTAGCTCAGTCTATTTTTAATTCAATAACAAAATATTGTTTCACTTAAATAGTGGCAAAAGAATTGACCGACAACTAAAGCTTTAAGTTTAAAGACAATTTATTTTGATTAACATTTATTAAACTAATTTTAAATATTTTATAAAACTTATTTACTAATATAACACACATTTTTAATTCATACACTATAATATTTTATGAGAAAGCATTAAATAATATTTGAAATTTAAAAATACAATGAAATCAATATACTAACGCATGAATACATACAACATTTTAAGCAAATAGTTCATCTATGTATGCTATAGAGTTTTTAACTTGACACTTGGAGCTTTATGAATGCAATGGCTATTTTAGAAATGAGTATAAAAAATGTTATTACCTAGGATTTTGAACATGGATACATCTTGCTGTTTGCTGCTTCTGATGAAATATTTCTAACCGGTTAGATTTGAAGTTTTATTGTGAAGATTTGATGCTTATTATTCTGAGGCATTTTCTTTAAGACAATTAGACATTGAGCAACTTCAGGTTGTTACCCGGGCATCATTTTATCAGGTAGGTTGGCTGTTTTCACTGGACTTCAGGCTGGAGAAATCTGTATGTTTTCTGAGGTTTTAGCACTGCATTTTTGATTCTGGATACATAATAAACTGACTGATATAACTCACTGATAGATTGTACTAAACTGTTATCTCAATTTTGTCTCAAATGCAACTCAAACTCAAGTAACTGTCCAATAAAAAATTTGACTATTTATACATATGACATGTTGCCATTTTGATATCCTCCAGCTATATATCTGTTGTCGAAATTCCTTTGATAATCCTTTAATTATGTGTTTTTGGAGATCGTTTAATTAGTAGCCATGCAAATGTGCTATTTTATATTTTAATTATAGCCATCGCTGAGTGTTTTTAATTTTTTAACCTTTATTTATTTTTAATATTTAATATGCATATACTTATTACAATATATATATATATATATATATATATATATATATATATATATATATATATATATATATATATATATATATATATATATAAAAGTATAATTACTCTAAGAAGAAGTAATATAAAGATTCGACCCAAACAATATGATGATGTACCCTAAGCTCAGATATCTCATATATTCTATATACTATAATAAAGTGAGCTGTAGGAGTAAGAATAATAATAAATAAGCATTGTAAATATACAAATTAACATTTAATAAATTTTATGAGGATGAGAACTCTAAATTTACTCTTATAACCTACAAATGTTTAATATTAAAAGCATATACCAAAGGATAGTTAGTTTATAATATATTCTTTCTCATAATATTATTATACTCAACTTTAATATAATAACATACTTCACAATGACTATTTTCAGAATTTTATTGCAATGATCTGATCCACAATACAAAACTCTTGATAAAGGATAATAGTGTTTCCTAGGTTTTATTTGTGCCATTTTACTTTTCAAAATAATTTCTTTTGCCAAAGCATTTTTTTTGATCACTGATTATAACAATAACATTTTAGGGGTTTTATTAAATATTTCTAATATTAAATTTTTTACTCTTTTACTTTATTTGTGAATAATTAAACAATGAATCACATCCTAGTGAAAATATGAGGAGACATATTCTTATCCCTAAGATAATGTCTATCTAATTAACAATAATAATAAATTTAAAAGAAAATATTTTAATTAAAATAAAATACATAAACACTCTTAATTTAAAATAAAAATAATAATATACTAAAATAGCATTTGAATATCAAGAGTGGATAAGGAGAATTTATAGCCTCTCAGGATGTCCTATTAACAACTCAGGCCAAATTTTTCTTATAACTTTAAGATAAATAATTTAAGCATTAAATTTGTGATAGATAATCAGTTACAATCTTATAAGAAAGCAGATAATAGTTTTAGAGGAAAAGCAGTTTTCTTTAATAATTGGATATGGATTAAAGTGATAATGTAATATTAAAAAAATGAATGAATATTTTATTTCTTAGAAGCATTTTTAATATCTGTATACCGATCTAACAAAGTGATTATTATCTTCAATTTTATGTGCATGTATACTTAATGACAAAATAAAATATAATTGTATAATTGATTATATAATTTTAAGATTTCTGGATAAGTCATATATGATTGAGATGATATTGAAACTATACACAAATTTAACAATAAAATATAACATTTATTTAAACAATAAGGATGGTCAAATAAGCAACAATTTTGGAAGTCTACAATCTCCAAATTAAGCTATTCAAATACTGGGCCATACAACTTACTGTAAAAGAGAACTAAATTTTAGAAGTTTACAGCGTATGATAATAAATAAATAAATTACAAATTAAATGGTCTTTTACTATTGTGAATTTGTCTGACTGATAAAAGCTTTACATTAAATGTGGACATTATCACAAGAAGTTCTACATTTTTACATAACAATCATTCTAGGGCATTGTCTCAGCAATGAGTACATTCAAATATTAAGCATGTCATACTAATCTGACAATGGATTGATCCTAAAAGTGATATATATTACTTATTTAGACCTATAAATATAATTTTAAAATTTTAAATAAATAACTATTGGTTTTATGTTCTGCAATACTGATAAAGCACAAGACAAACCTACACATCAAAAACATCTCTAACCTACACTCAGAGTATTCAAGAGTGTAGCCAAAGAAAAAACAATGTTCTTCAAAAATAAATAATGACATCAATTTCCAAAAACAATAAAGTCATGGTGGTACACCACATATGGCACCATACAAAATACATGATATAAAATATCAAAAAGAAAAAGATATATAAGGCAATGAACCTGATGATGACATTAACTCTAAAGGAGCATCTACATTTTGAAAGTAAACAAATATGCTAGGACTTTTGTCTCTGAACATATGGGAACCCCAAAAATATTAGGAACAATAGGGACTGCCTTAAATAAAGGATTTACTCTGAATATACAACATGAAAAAATATCACTCATGGAAAATATTACAAAAGAGAAATCAAAAGTGACACTCTCTTTATAAAATGTATGTGATAGCAAAATAAATACCCACAAAAGAGAAATAGAGCTACCATCTCTTGGAAAATATAATAGTGAAATAAACTTCCACTAGAGAAGAGACACTCCTATGATCTTTTTGATAATATAATGGCAAGATAAGCATAAACAATAAAACAAGAGAGAGACTAACAGTATCATCATTATTAACTGATACATAAAACTGATAACAAAATTATTTGACAAATCTGATCTAATAAAATATGGCCTGAAATAAACAATAAAATAAAAATATATAGCATCTTCATTAAATATGCATAAACATATTCACTCAGATAGATAAATTACTCATGATAGTGAACAAATCAACATTTTAAAATGAAAGATTCTTATAAATAGTAAATATTCTGAAAACTTCTGGATATTACAGATGATAAATAAAGCACAAAAATATGTCAAACACAAATTCATAATATAAATAAGTAAAATATATTATAAATTACAAGAGCATAAAATTATAATTTAAAATTATATCCAGTTTATCAAAATTTAAATATTAAATGTCTCTTTATTCTGGAGTTCACCATTCATCAGGATACAGTTCTGTAAACCAAGAAAAATTTCTCCATTTATTGAAAATATAGCAGATTTAAAACTAGATGTACAGTATTCAAAAATGTTTCTATAAGAAAGAACTTTTCTTACAATATAAGCATACAAACAAAGTAATGGTCATTCAATTTCATGAAAATATTTTTCAATATGGCACCAGAAATTTCTGGTATAACATTATGTTAACTTTACCTTCCTTCATAGGAAAATATATTATTTAGTAATGAGGTCTACGATCAAACATTATTTAAAGATAAAACAGGTTTCATTAAAGAGTAGAGTTTAAAATTCATAACTATAACACTAATAATAATGAAACATATATAAAGCAGGTTTATAATTAAAAGTTAATTATATAATAACTTGAATAATAATTCATTAAAGCAATTCATATTTTTTTTATAATGCATACTTGACTGTTTTAATTATTTTGTCCAGACATAGTTAAGTAATAATAATAATAATGAATTTTTAAATACTAAATCCATTACAATGGTTTAATATTAATTTTCAAACATAAGTATTCCAGCAATAATTTTCAAATGAAAGAATAAGTTAATAATTTTATTTTTTACAGACTTGAAGAATATTTTTCCTTACTAGCTTGTATTAAACATAAGTTAAAATATTTGCAAGTGAACCTGCAGCAAAGATAACAAATAAATAATTATGTTAAATAATTAAAATGTTACTTCAAAATTAATAGAGGTTCTACAATCCAGAATTAAAATAGATTCATTAAAATGAATTATTCCAGGGAAAACCATTGTTTAAATATAAAATAATATGAAAATAAATATATTTCAAAAAAAACATTGCTGGAAATGAAACATTTCAAAGTCTTTTGATAAATTTTGTACTTTTTCAGCATTTTTTAAAATCTTTAAGCAGTCATTAAAAATATTAAGAAAGATAATAAGTATTGAAAAACATAAGCTTCTCATATTCTTAATATTGTGGCCAAAAGCTATTAAATCAATACTAAATTTTACTGTAAATATTAAAATTGGTAATAAATAAAAGTTCTTACATTAGTTAGGTAAGCCATAGAAAATTTCTACAATGTGTTAATTTTGCATAAAAGTAATTCAGTAGTTGTAGAAAAATAACTATTTAAACTTCGTATCATGTACTTGTTTTTTCTTTTAAATAATATAGATTTCAAACTTCCCAGTAGATTTAGCTTAAAGTTTTGGCACCTGAATTAGAATTTATTTAAGGATACATTACTTTAACAAAATAAAATTAATTAAACTTATAATTATTAGAAATAATTAACTCTGCAATCAAATAAAAATTAAGTACAAAAGAAAAGCAAGTTTTCCTCTTTTTCCCATCTGTGTGTAATTTTTTTTTGTGTGTGCTTTTATATCCATGCTAATGTGATTTTATTGATGGAAGTTGACATTTTTAAATCATCACCTCTTGGCCTCCTATATTAATGAGTTAAAGTCATAAGCACCACTGCCACTGATTTATTGAAATTAAAATTTCTTTTGTCTTCTTTTTAAAATTGTAAGAAAACCAAAAGGATGATGTATGTAGAAAAATCATTGTTCTCTGTAGCTTTAATTCCTTTTTAAAATGACATATTGCATGTTAAAATCAGATAAAATTTTGACTTTTATTAATAAGATTTATTTGCTAAGTTTACTAGATTGCATGAAAAAGACAAAGCACAAATTTGGTATTAGTTAGACTCATTAATAAATTGGATTCAACATGTCTTGATGATTTATAATTTCAAGGCACTCATCCCCAAAATAAATATAATATCAGTTGTAAGTATTCAATTTCAATTTTTTTATTATTTGAATATTATTATTTTACATTTTTTTAATTATTTGATAAATGTATAATTTATTAATGTGTTTGTATTACTGTGTTTACTGTAATATATAAATTATACTTGTATTCAAATTTAAATATAATGATAGAAGTTATTTATGTACAAAGTAATTTTGGGGCTTTGATCCAAGTTTGAGACCATCTTATTTTATAGACATAATGAATCTCAAAAGATTTAATAATCAGTGTTTTTATATTTGTATTAATGTTTTTGTGTTTGTACTTGCATGACTTTATTTTTATAACAAGCAATGATTTTTATATATAAAATTAAGATATTATAGAGCAGTGCAATGGAAATTTTAAGACCGATTGTCAAATGTACAGAAAGGTTGCAGTTGATAAAGTGATTACAAAATTTACTGGACATAATACCATGTGAAAATACAAACTTTTAAAACCAATAAAGAGAGGTTTCAAGTGATGTGGATGATAATATCCACAATGATTTTGTATAACACAAGGAATTGTATGAAGGCAAAGAATCAAATCTTGATTTTTGCTATGCCTTGGTAATCATGCTATGAAGTCAGTAGTTTTGTCACATGTTGCATCAAATTATTTTCAAGTCCATAGCTAGCAAATGAGCCATATGCAAATAAATTATATCTCAGTGGAACAATAAACATAATAAGATAACATCACTGGTATGCACAAGAAATATAAAATGAAGAGAGGAAACTAATTTTATCATTGATATAAAGAGTGGCCTACAATTTTTAGTTTTGGATAAACAAGAAGTAAATTGCTATGATGACAAATGCTTATCCATCTTCTGAAAATGATTTATTTTGTATTTTTTATTAGAATGAGTCTTTTTTTATAGATTCCTTAAAATTTTTAAACTTTTGGGGTATAAGATAAAAATAAAGATTTATATTAGTACTTTTTTATATTCTGAATTTATGGATTATCTTATGTAATAATTATTATACATGGTTTAAATGAGAATTTTGTGAGAAACACAAAGAAATTATCACTAAAGATGTAATTTTAAACATAGTTAATGATAAATTAGAAATTATGAACAAACAATACAGTAATATTTTTTTTGGATATTGAAATTTCTTTTTTACTTATTTTTATAATAGTAATCACAATGGGCCTTAGTGTTCTCTTTAGTTTTTCTATTTTCTGGCAATTTATAGCATTTTGCTATAACATTATTAAAACTGAAGTTATTGTGAAAATAGAGACTCAAGTGAGTTTTTTTAAAATTCAATATGGTGCCAAATACTCTAATATAGTTAAAGTTTAAAAATTAATTTGTTATCCAGGAGAATAAAGCTAAAAATAAAAACTCATTTATACATTGTCTAGACTCTCTAATTAAAATATACCATCTAAGACAATTATTTATATATTTAAAACTATTACAACAAAATAACAAAATATTATAATATAAAATTACATTGTTTTAAAAACAATATTAATTTACATTATTCTTTATAACAATTTTATATCTTATTGAGAAGTTCTCCAGAATATTTTTTACTGTTTTTAATTAAAGATATTTAAGAATAATATTTAAATATTATGACCAAAAAGTGAAAGTTGAAAATTAAAATGCAAGCACAATCAAACACATTTTAAAGTTTCTTTTAATTGAAAACTAATAACTTTTAATAATAAATTAATATAGCATAACTTTATTTTCCTGACTTAATTTTTATAATGATTAGCATGAATAAGAACATACTTTTATTAATAAATAACTTAAATAAAAATGCTTTCTTATAATCAAGCAAATTAAATAATAATATTTAACATTAAAGTTTAAACTTAGGTATGAAAACATTGAATTTTAATATATTAGAAGTTATTCAAAAATAACTTTAGCTTTTAACAGCTTTCAATGTTAACTTACTATTATACAGGAAAATATATTCCTAATTAAAACAATTGGAAGTCACTTAAAACTACTGATGGGTTCAAATTAATACAATGAAAATATTAAAACATGATTTTTAAAATAATTCAGTCTTACAAAAGTCCTCAGAATGACTTATAAATTGAATTAGCATTTGACTATAAAGCTCCCAAAAATAATTTGCAATAAAATTAACTTATTGAAAAAAAATTTTTTTTGTACTTAGACAAATTAGATGGTTGGAAGTTTAGCTTTATTGGCAAAGCTAAAGATTATTTGTATACACACCAACTCTCATTGACCATTCCCTAAACTTAACTTTTTTCCTGCCTCTTACGAGGCCTCTCGTCAACAGTTGACGACACTCTAATTCCGTTATTTTTAATGCTAGGATATTCGTTTGACAGTTATTGATTAGGTTTTTAAAAGTTCTGTAAGATGGTGCCCTCTTCTGAATTATTTTACAAGTAAAAAATCAATAAAACTGCATTTAAAGCTAAACAAAGAAAGAAGCTTGTCGGTGATTGGCTGTCAGCCGGCTCTCAGCTGAAAAAGACATTCTGATTGGCTGGAAAGAACAAAGAAACCACCTGATCAAAGAAAATAAAGAAAAATGCTGAGATTTTCATTTCGAATGTGATTTAAGGTTTAAAAAAAGTATATTCTGGGAAATTAAAATCATTTTCACAGGGTATACTAAAAAAACAAAATTATTTTCAAAAAATATTGAAGATTTTAGTAAAAATATTTAAGATTTAGCAAAAAGAAATCTTTACTTTTCCATAACGTAAAATTGAAAAAAAGCATTTACGTCAGCATTTTTTTTGTTTATACGTTCGCTTTTAAATTTGCCAAAATTGAATATTTTATAATAAATAAATAGCAATTTATTTTTGAAAGAACTTTTGTTCACTTTCATAACCTGAAAAATTAGTAATATACTTTTTATAAACATATCTGAGTTGAATTTAATATTATAGGCGAATATGTTTTAACAATAGGCTTTGTCTTCAGTTTGTGAGTTGGCCAATTAAAAGATTTGATTTTTACCTCATACAACCAATAATATAATTAGCAGTTAAAGGTTAAGTGATTCACTCAAGTTTTTTAAACTCTTATTGGGGGACACACTCTAAACTTAAGTGATTCACTTAAATTTTTTAAACTCTTACTGGTGGGGGAGTGCATGGAGATTTATAAAATTTAAGAAATAGCACATTATTGGAAGTTGATGTATGCTTTAATAATTTCAAAATTTTCAGCACTTTATAAAAATAGATTTACATTTATAAGTTGTATAAGTCTAATTATAGGTAGTTAAAAATGAGACACTGTTTTTCTCCTGCAATAGGTTAACTAAATTTGTAGAATTTAATATTTGATTATAACTTCAGGCACACAATGGACTCAAGCCCTGATTTAAGCATGGTCAGTGAGAGTTGGTGTATATACAAATATGTTGTAAACTTGATTTATTTAAGTTTTTAAACTCTTACTAATGAGTGCGTGTGCGAAGATT
Organism: Epiperipatus broadwayi; assembly: GCA_028023455.1. Lineage (NCBI taxonomy): Eukaryota > Metazoa > Onychophora > Udeonychophora > Euonychophora > Peripatidae > Epiperipatus > Epiperipatus broadwayi. The sequence goes on from JAQFVV010006283.1 coordinate 2,045,978, forward strand.
TATAATATTTAAGAAATAGTGCATTATTGGAGGTTGACCTCCACTTTCATTATTTCAAAATTTTCAGCACTTTGTAATAATAGATTTACATTTATAAGTCACATAAATCTAATTGGAGGTGGATAAAAATAAGACACTGTCTTTTTCTGCAATAGGTTAACTAAATTTGTACAATTCAATATTTGATTATAACATAAGGCACACAATAGACTCAAGCCCTGATTTAAGCATGGTCAGTGAGTGTTGGTATATATACAAATACACTCTAAACTTAAATGATGCACTCATGTTTTTTAAACTCTTATTGGTGGGTGAGGGTGTGGAAATTTATAAAATTTAAGAAATAGCACATTATCAGAGGTTGACTTCCACTTTAATAGTAATAATATATATTCATTTATGGTTTTATAAAGTAATAAATAATTTTATTTGTAATTGTATTAATATAAGAAATAGAAACTTATAATAAAAAAAGAAGGGAGGATATAATTACTAATATTTTTTGTTGTTATTATTAGTCTACAAATTTTAGTTTAAAGAAAAAAAAATTAAAAGTAAAACTAAAAAAAATATTTTTGTGAATAAAAGAGAATCAGTACTAATTCATTATTATTAGTTTTTTGCTAAATACTTAAATATATATACAACTTCTTGGTTATCAATTTAAATTATTTATTCTTATTAAAAGGAGTCATATTAGTATTTGAGATAAAAAATATTTGTTAGTTGTATATTATCTAATATGTTTTTTGATTAGATAAATTAATTATTTATTAAAATATTTTGCATTTCAGATAAATTAAGCCTAATATTTTATTTCTTTAAATTTTCGTACAATAAAAAAATATTTTCACAGTTTTATAATTAAGATATTTAATATTACATGTTAATGATATCTTATATAAAACATGGATTGTTGTGGGTCACCATATGAAATATAACTGAGTATATTATTATAACAAAAAAGATAGGGTTAATCATAATTTTATACTGTTACTTGTTACTTACTGGTGCCTGGGAAGAAGTTATATGATTAATGGTAGTGTATTTTAATGTTAAATAAATTTGCAAGTAAAACATAAGGATATACTGCCATTACAATTGTAATGAGTAATTCATATAAATTAGGTTATTCTTTTTTAATTTGGCCTTGAAATAAAAAATAAAAATAAAAACTTAACCATTTTTCTCAATATTTTGGATGAGTATTCACAAACACACACACACACACACATATATATATATATATATATATATTGAACTGGATTGATATCCGATTCAAGGATTTTACTGCCAAAATTAAAAACTTAATTTTTGTTAAATCTTATCTAATGTTAAAGTTTTTATTATTATTTAAAACACATACATGTTTATATTTAAAATAGATCATTTTCATGTTTATAAAATTGATTTTAAAATAGTTTACTTTCACTACTTGTTTTAATCCATTTAATTAAAAAAATAAGCAAACGTGTGATTACATTCCTGTCGCTTATTTTTATCAGTTCTAATTTAATTCTAAAAAGTGGAGATTTAATTGTGTTGTCATTTTTGTTTCAATAATCCCTGGTTGGAATTCTTAAATTAGATTGAGTGGGAAATTAATATTTGCCCTGCCTCAGATATAGAATTTGACAACAAGGAAAGTTTTTCATGGGAAATGTAGCGAGGTAACGATAGCTGGCCAAAAAAAAGGAGGTGGTCGCTATTATTTTAAACTAACAAGATTTTTAAGAATGCTTGGTTCAGCTTCTGATTTCTAAGAGGCATTCTGATTAATCTGTGGAACTTCATATTAATCACAGTTGGAACATTTAAGAGATTTTTCAAATTTGCCTTCGTGATGTCAACAAACGCTGCTATACATATTGGAAGCAATAAGATGCATTGCTAATTTAAATAAGGATGAGCCTCGGGCTCTAGGCTATTCTTTCATAATGCCATAAAACTCCAACCTAAGCTGGATTCCCAATTTGCCTCGACACTTGCCTTTGTCATAAAGAGAAGTTGCCTGAAAAATGAACTATTATTAAAAGTGTGCACTCATCAGAAAATTAGTAGAACTCTGCCTTATCATAAGATAAACTTTTTCTTATTATAGCCAGGATAAATAAATTCCATTTAATTAAATCTCCACTCAATCTAATGATAATTATGTTTTAAAGTTGTATTAATTATTTTTAATTATTTATTATCTGTATGTACTTTTTCTAGTATTTAAAGTGTGTCTTGGAATCTTAGTTTTAAGATTCCAAGTTTGTTTTCAATTTTCATTTATCAGGGGATGCATTGAGATATTGTATTTTATATGTTTAATATATGCCTAATGATTTCATTAACTATTGCAAAATGCTTTGGCAGTTTTCATAGTTTTTATTTACTCATCGGCCATTAGTTGTTGTAAAATAATGAATTTTTAAACAAGTTTGGTTTGCATTTTTTTTGCAAACAACAAAATCTTTTTGCTGGCTATTTATCAGATTCTTTCTTCTGGTTTGCTGAAGGTAGTCATTTCTTTCTGGATTAAGTAAGATCATGATCAAATATCTTTTTGCTGTCTTGTATGTGAAATCAACCATGTTTGCTTTAAAAGTAGTATTACGCGCAGCAGTCCTGCGGCATTATAATGTCAGTAGTTAGAATGCCACTGATCTATCATCCGCACTGGTTTTGTTGATTTCCTACAAGACCGTAACTGTTTTAATATCTCTGAATCAGGAAGCTAGAGTTGTTGTTTTTTTTTTTGTAATTTTATAGGTTGCCAGCAGGAAGCTATTATCCTACCCATTTCTTATATTTTAGGTGAGAGAATTTTGCTGCCAAAATGTTTAATGTTTTCATGTTTGCCGCACTCATGTGCACTCTCTGATAAATATGCGTATGTTAATATAAGTCACTTTTGTATTCGTGGCTAGAATTCTTTACTTGATTGTCCAACTTTTAATAAAATTAATAAATTGTTTAAATTTATTTAGCTGATATATTTGTCTTGGTACTTTTATTTCTCAATTGTCTAAACAATCCACAAGATCTCTTGTTTCTCCCTGAGTTTAGTTCGGCACATTTCGGTTCACATATCCTGTCCACCCTTAAAATAAATGTCTAGTTCCGATTTTCGGACTAGTGGTGCCCATGTGGTCAGTATATGCAAATCAAAGATCTTTCATCCGGTACAATATATATATATATATATATTGTAAATATCGATAAGTCGATATTATATTTTTAAATTATCATTTGTTATTAAAAAAAAAAATCTCTTTAAGTTGATGTTTACATATGAAATATTTAAATTTTTCTTTTATGTTTATTAAATATAGTTATTATTTGAAGTTATTATTTTATTTATATATATATTGATAGTACATCATTATAAACATTTAATTATTAAAATAAATAAGGACATATAAATTATTAATTAAAAAAATTATTTTATTTATAATGATTATTAAATGTAATAAATAATTATTTATATGTATTTTTAAAGATGTCAAATTTTCAATTTAATATTTTATATATATATACTTGATATTTTATTTTTATTTTAATGTTAATTGTTTTAAAAAGAGAACATATATAACATGAGTTTTAAAATAGCATCTGCTGGCGCATGGAACGATAGCAACAACAATAAAAGAAGCCATTATCAATATATTGCTTATTAAAATGGGATATAGAACAAACAACTGAAGGATAGAATTTTATTACATTTTATTTCTTTAAAGTTTACCATTCTTTAAAATACTGAAGTAACGTATATATTTTGTAATAAACATATAAATTATGACGGGGTAATAAGGATATATCGCAGCTAGGGCTGCATCATCATCATCGCTTTCATATATTCTAAAGCAATTTTTCAATGGAACAACTAAAAATTTCAACGTATAAATTTCATCGCGTCTGGAGTTAAAAGCTGGTATAGCTATCTTAAATGTATTATCGTCAATTTAATTCTAATCTGGAAGTAATTGGAATTGATGTGCTGGATTTAACATTTTAATAAAATATGCATATATTTAAGAATTAATAATCTTCTTTAATGAAATCGTTTCAGTTGCCTTTTAATAGAATGCATTCTAAAAATAAAAAAATATACAGATGGAAAAAACTCATGGACTAAATTAATTCTTAAAAGGACAATTAACTAAGTGAACTTTTAAAAAGGTATTTAATAATTTTATATATATATATGAGTGATGTGTGGATATATAATTTTGAGATTGATATATATTTTTTTTGTTTATTTTTATTTTTCATTGTAAAATGTAACGTTTGTGAATGATCAATTTAAGCGTCTTGTTTTATTATAACATTAAACGTATAACAGATGATGTTTAAGATAAATATTTAAATAATTTTAAAATCTGAAAATATAATTTATAAGTTGAGGTACTATATATTAATTATTATCTTTATATTATAACTATTAGGCAGAAATATGTCTTTATATATTTATTGTTTATATTTATATTTGAAACATCAATATTATTTAAAGTCAAACGATAACATAAAATAAAAGATGTGCTATTTATTTTTATAAATAATGCCTTTGTAATTATTTAAAGATCGATACTATATTATTCTTATTTTCTTTTAATGCCAAAGTTATTAGTAAATTAATTGAATTTACGACTTAATAAAAGATAATTTCTTATTTCATTTATTACTTGGTTTGTAGGTCACTTACATATATTATTATTCATACACATATTTAGAGGTACATAAATTTATATAGTAGATGTGTATATTTGAATTTAATAAAAGTCCCTTTATTTTTGATATATATATTTGATTAGTTAGTCACATCAACCTAAAAGATAAATTATAATGAAAGATCTCATTGATTAGTATGATTTTAGATTTGTTTTATATAAAGCTAGCTGGAAGGGCAATTTAAACAATTTATTAAAATATAATTGGAACAAGTTTGTTTTTCTTCATTCTTTAATATAAATGGAATACCTCATATACGTTCCATTATATTTAACTTGCTTAATTATGAGCTACCATATAGTTTCCATTACATTATTTATATAACCGGGATAATTTTGTCTTTCTTTAATTTTAATGGAATACTTAATAGACGTTCCATTACATTTGGCGCAACAACTAGGGCTAGAAATAAGCTAATTAGGGCTTGAAATACCCCACATACCTGAGAAATGTATAGTATATATATATTAATATGAGATATATAATTTAAGGAAAGAGAAACATTTTTGTATGTTTAATTTTTTTTTTTTTTTATATAAATGGAAATATTTTAGCCTTATGTTTAGATGGTGATGGTTAATATTATTGTATTATTTTTTTAATGATGGTGTTAAAGTACGGCATAATAATTTTGTCCATATTTGGAAAGTTTATGTTGTAGAAAATCTATAATTTTGAAGGTTGGATGGGATATTTGATTGTTGAAGTTTGGTTGGTTCTGTTGCAAGTATTGATGTTGGATGGGGAATTTTTGTCATTGTCTTAAGGGTGTAGTGCATTCATGTCATTTGTGATTGATTAATCTCATTCATTGCTCCAACCCAAATTTTGATATTTATTATTATTATTATTTATCATGAAGCAGTTAACAGTGGTCCTGCCATGATTTTATCTTTAAAACTCCAGAGAGAGTAAGGTATAATTATTTTGATGTATGTATAATATTTGCCTCTAAGTCTCCTAAAGATGAGCAAGGAAATATTTTATAAATAATAGCCCCTAAGACTTAAATATAAGCAGGGTAGTGTAATAGTGTTTTCAGAAAATTATTATGGGTTGTAGTAAATTGGATAGAATGAAATGTGATAATCATCTAAGTGTTTATGAAACATTGTATGCTTTGGGAATAATGATTGAATTCTTTTATCTACATCAAAGTTGTGAAGTGCTAATCAATCTTTTGGTTGTCAGTATCTATCAGATCTTTGGAGGAATAGATAAGTATATAACTTAAATATATAACACTAAACTTAGGGACTAGATTAATTGATTATTGCTTGTGATAAATAATCTATTACATTGATTATTAATTAAGGTTTGAAAACAAGTATAGTAATATTATATTTTCTATTATAAATGACTTTTAAACATGAAGTTCAATTAGTGAATGTTTGTTGATAGTGGACTGCATTAGTACAATTTTATTAAAATATTTTGGGCACAAAAGTAAATAATTAGTGAAGTGGATATTTTTTTTATATATATATAAAATGTTATTAAGTTTTAAGGTCCAGAAAATTTATAGGTATCAATTTAAGTATTTTATATTTAACTACCATTATTTTGAATGAGAAAGTTATCTCACTATATTATCAAATTAGTTATTTTTAAGGCATGTGAACATTTAGTTGTATTTTTTAAATATTTCAAGGTTATATTGAATTTGATATGAAGTATCCACATTTTAATATGATATAAGTGTAGAATATTTATTATCATTAAATATAAATAAATGTTATTTAGTGATATCAGTTATTACTCCCTTTCTATATATATATTTTAGAGAAATTTGTTGATATTATGGTGATAGATGAGATTTTTTTTTAAAAGCCAAGAAGTTCATGAGTTCAAATAAGTAAAATTTAAATTGTCAGATAGCTATTATGTATTATAAGATTAAAAAAGGCTTGTATTTTTTTTTTTTAGTTAAATAATTGCTTGTTGGAATAATGATTGGAGATGGTGAGCCCTTGATCTGTGATAGTTACTATATAGAAATAAATATATATATATCTTAGATTTATTTATTTTTTTTTGAGTATATAGTATTGTAGTTCTAATAATAATAATAATGGATAACAGTAGTGAAATGTCAGTTAGTGGTAATTTTGATATGGGGAATTTAATAGAGACACTGGAGGCTATGATGAAAACAAATTTTGAGAGACTAGAGTCTAAATATGATAAACTAGAGACTAGTTTAAAAACAAATTCTGATGAACTTAGAGTTGAGATGAAAACCAACTTAAAAACAAATTCTGATGAACTTTCCCAGAAATTAAAGATTAGTTTAAAAAATAACTCTGATGAACTAAAAGAGGAACTTAGAGCTGAGATGAAAATTAATTCTAATGAATTAAAAGTTTTGGTAGATGATAGTATTAGAAGAGTAGAAGTAAAATTTAATGAAAAGATGGAAAAATATAGAGAAGAGACAATAGTAGAAGCTAATTCTTTAAAAGCAAAAATTGAAGAAATAAATAATGAAATGAAGGAAGAAAATCAAGGAATTATGGCCAGATTAGAAGAATCTAAGAAAGAACATGGGGAATTTGAGGAAAAGATTATTAATAATAATAAAGTATTATGGGATAAGTTCCAAGCATTGAAAATTGATAATGAATCTTCATTTAAAAACCTATATACGACTATCTCTGCTGAAGTTAAAATTGCTGTGGGATTGCAGCAAGAGGAACAGTTGATTGATATTAATAAATTACAAGATATAAATGAACGTATTAATGTAGTAAATGAAGTTACTTCTAATCGTATACAAGAAATAGATGTTAAATTGGATCAAATTCAAGGAATCGGAAGAGCCCTTTCAGAATATATAAATAATAATGAAATTGAAACCTGTAAAAATTATGAAATAGAGGTACGAAAGGATGTGGCAGAAATGGATGTAAAAATTGAACAAATAAAAATCATTACGTTAGAAAATCTTCCGAATATATAACAAATTTGCAAAAACAATGGAAAGAATATGAAATAAAGATAGATATAAATAAAATGAAAGATAATATTATAGACAGAGATTATCTTAAGGATGAGACATTTGTTAAGGAATTGATAAATAAAGAAAATTGTAAGTGTTGTTTAGATAAAGTTAATAATGGAACAAATTTAATAGAATCTAAAAAATTTTCTGATTTTCCACACCAAATATCTAGTGATTCATATATGAATCATAATGCTGCAAAGTTCATTAATGTTAAAGTTTTTAAAGGTGAGTATCATGAAAATCCTATGGAATACCTGAATACATTAGAAGAATTGTTTACACTTAGTATCTTGTCAGAGAAAGAAAAGTTGGCAATTGCTAGTAACCATTTATACGCTTCAGCTAAAGAATGGTGGAGATCTCTGTTTGAAAGGCCTCAAACTTATGGTGATTATCGTGAAGCAATAATGAATAACTTCTGGAATGAGGATAAACAGGATTTTATACGCCATAGACTTTCTCACGAAAAATATACTTCTCGTGATGGGAGTTACACTCAATTTTTTAGACATCAAGTGGCCAAATTCAAAACCCTAAATGCATTTCCATTATCAGAAACTCAGATTGTGCGGATTTTGCGTAGAAATTTACCAAGGCATATTGAACAAACATTGGTGGCTGCAGATCGACATACCGTTGAGGAAGTAGCAGATATCTTGGGAATCTTAGAAGCTAGTGATGGTATTTGTAATAAATCAACTGGAACTACAAGAGATAACTCTAATTATAATTTAGCAAATGTAAATTGTCATATACCAAGAAACCAATTTACAGGTCACATGCAAAGGTTTACCAGAAATTACCACAATAATAGAAGACAAAATCCATACTGGGATCATGGAGGTTACAATAGAAATCATGAATATAGTCGTGTTACTAATTTACAACCAGGAAGTTATCCATATGATACCACCAATACTGAGGTTAATACTCCAGCGACTAGATATTCAAATCATCCATTAAACTGAGTAGAGAAAAGTTTAAAATAAATTATCTTAAAGGAAGTATAAATTTTATAAAAGATATTGGAAAAGCTAAAGTTAAACTTAAAGTTATAGATGGAAAGATAAATAATATTGATTTTCTTCAAGAAAATATAACTAAGGAAAGAGATTTAAATAAACCTAAAGTTAAACTGAAAAGACTTAGTATAGAACAGAATGATTTTCAAAATGATTTTCAGAAATTTTTTAATGCTGAAGTTATATTACATCAATCTGATTTGCGATTTTTAAAGGATTATTTAGAAAATTTGAATGAATACCATTCAAAATTATCCAGAGAATTTTTTTTAATTGAATCTAGAATAAGTAAAATAAAGACTTACTCAAGTCGATGATGTTTATCAAGATAGTCAAAGGAAAAGTAAAATTATCTGATAAAATAGCAACTATTATTGATAAAGTTAAGAGTTATGTTAGTGCTTATGATCAAGTTACTATTTATGTAAAGGATCTAGATGTAGAATCTAAGGAGTTCATAGCAAAATCTTTAGGTACTTATCTCAAAATTATTTAAAAGCAAATGAATTATACAAAAACGCTATATGAAAATCTTGTAAATCAAAGTAAACTTCTTCACAAAGTTCAACATACTGGAAATTCTTTTCAAGAAGAATTAAAAAAGCACTTTTGATTATTATATTTTTTTTTTTTTTAGAAAATTTGGACAAATATCTAGATGATTTGAAAGATAGATGTAAATAAATGAATATGGTTATTAATATGAAAAATAATATTCTTTAAACCATGTTAGTCCTTAGAAAGATTACAAATTTGAGAAGTTTTTCGATATCTCTTAATTAATTAGTTATTTGCAAAGACATTTTTTTTTTTCGGTGGATTAGAGGGTATTGTAAATATCGATAAGTCGATATTATATTTTTAAATTATCATTTGTTATTAAAAAAAAATCTCTTTAAGTTGATGTTTACATATGAAATATTTAAATTTTTCTTTTATGTTTATTAAATATAGTTATTATTTGAAGTTATTATTTTATTTATATATATATTGATAGTACATCATTATAAACATTTAATTATTGAAATAAATAAGGACATATAAATTATTAATTATAAAAAAATTATTTTATTTATAGTGATTATTAAATGTAATAAATAATTATTTATATGTATTTTTAAAGATGTCAAATTTTCAATTTAATATTTATATATATATATACTTGATATTTTATTTTTATTTTAATGTTAATTGTTTTAAAAAGAGAACATATATAACATGAGTTTTAAAATAGTATCTGCTGGTGCATGGAACGATAGCAACAACAATAAAAGAAGCCATTATCAATATATTGCTTATTAAAATGGGATATAGAACAAACAACTGAAGGATAGAATTTTATTACATTTTATTTCTTTAAAGTTTACCATTCTTTAAAATACTGAAGTAACGTATATATTTTGTAATAAACATATAAATTATGACGGGGTAATAAGGATATATCGCAGCTAGGGCTGCATCATCATCATCGCTTTCATATATTCTAAAGCAATTTTTCAATGGAACAACTAAAAATTTCAACGTATAAATTTCATCGCGTCTGGAGTTAAAAGCTGGTATAGCTATCTTAAATGTATTATCGTCAATTTAATTCTAATCTGGAAGTAATTGGAATTGATGTGCTGGATTTAACATTTTAATAAAATATGCATATATTTAAGAATTAATAATCTTCTTTAATGAAATCGTTTCGTCGTCTTTTAATAGAATGCATTCTAAAAATAAAAAAATATACAGATGGAAAAAACTCATGGACTAAATTAATTCTTAAAAGGACAATTAACTAAGTGAACTTTTAAAAAGGTATTTAATAATTTTATATATATATATATGAGTGATGTGTGGATATATTTTTGAGATTGATATATTTTTTTTTTTGTTTATTTTTATTTTTCATTGTAAAATGTAACGTTTGTGAATGATCAATTTAAGCGTCTTGTTTTATTATAATATTAAACGTATAACAGATGATGTTTAAGATAAATATTTAAATAATTTTAAAATCTGAAAATATAATTTATAAGTTGAGGTACTATATATTAATTATTATCTTTATATTATAACTATTAGGCAGAAATATGTCTTTATATATTTATTGTTTATATTTATATTTGAAACATCAATATTATTTAAAGTCAAACGATAACATAAAATAAAAGATGTGCTATTTATTTTTATAAATAATGCCTTTGTAATTATTTAAAGATCGATACTATATTATTCTTATTTTCTTTTAATGCCAAAGTTATTAGTAAATTAATTGAATTTACGACTTAATAAAAGATAATTTCTTATTTCATTTATTACTTGGTTTGTAGGTCACTTACATATATTATTATTCATACACATATTTAGAGGTACATAAATTTATATAGTAGATGTGTATATTTGAATTTAATAAAAGTCCCTTTATTTTTGATATATATATTTGATTAGTTAGTCACATCAACCTAAAAGATAAATTATAATGAAAGATCTCATTGATTAGTATGATTTTAGATTTGTTTTATATAAAGCTAGCTGGAAGGGCAATTTAAACAATTTATTAAAATATAATTGGAACAAGTTTGTTTTTCTTCATTCTTTAATATAAATGGAATACCTCATATACGTTCCATTATATTTAACTTGCTTAATTATGAGCTACCATATAGTTTCCATTACATTATTTATATAACCGGGATAATTTTGTCTTTCTTTAATTTTAATGGAATACTTAATAGATGTTCCATTACAATATATTCCCTATAATTCCCATAGATCTGCTACATTTTGGCTTCTTGATATTAAGACCTATAATTAAATAATATTTTTAATATTAATTTCATTATAGAAATTAAATAGATTTATTAGAAAATTTTATTCCACAAGTAATCTTAAAAACAATTTATGTTGTGAATAAATGTATACTCTAAATATATGTAAATTAATATTTACTTATAACATAAGCTATAACATTTTTAATAACAATAAATATAATAACTTTTTAAAAAAAATTATTCTAAATAATATTATTTAAGTTCAATTCACATGGTAAAATTGGTATATGTTGTGAAATGCTCTTATCTGTACTCTAAATTAATAAAATAAAATGAAGATGAATTTCATTGAAAACCACCTGTTGAGATCACAGAAACTAAATTCTTAAGAAGGAATTTAAGAGCCTTAAAGAATAATTTATAATTCTTAAATGTTCTTAAAAACATTTTCTTTTTAATAAGAGAAAGAAAAATAAATAATATAAACATTATTAAAAGATTTAAAATCTAAATCCAATGAATACATTCTTAAATTGTATATATAAAAATAGCCTAATGTAATAAATGATGAAAATATATATATAAATGTTTACCATTTTCTAATTAACTTCTATATATTAAAAAAAAATTGTCTTTAATTTTCAAAGATTGGTTACATTGATAATTGTCAATGTTAACGATGCCCTGGTAAAGTGGCTGGTTGGCAGTTGATTGCTGGAGCTACTTATGAACTCTCGAACAATAAATTATTCGATCATTTATTATGTTATATTAACATCAGATTTCATCATAATTTATGATAGAGTATTATAATGAATAAGTAGTATAATAATTAGTTTATCTGCTTCTATATATAAGTACCGGGGTTTGAATCTAAATCATGAGAATCTTGAAAAGTTTTCAGATCACAATAAGGCTTAGGGTTTTCTTTCCCAGATTAATCTGCATTGGTCAGATGAGAATCATCAACTGATTGTGAAAATATCAACTGAGCTACAATGTCCTGGGCCTCACCATTAAAACTTCATTAGATTACCATTTATTTGGACTCAACATAAGATTCACTATTTTTTGCTCTCTTTTTGACCCGTTTTATATAATCTTTTTCAAATCATTACCTTTTAATAATTTATGAGCAATCCGTTTTTTTTAAATATCATATTTTTATTTATTTATCATATGTCAAATGCATTGACAGGGAAGCGAACTTGGGCCAGCTGCTTGCTTGCAAGGCAGCTATGCTAAACACTAGGCCATCAATGCTCAAAGGAATATTTTTAATGTCTCCATCATTTTTGTAATTCTCTAATAAATGAGATCTAAAAAATATTTAATATTATAATAGTTTTTTTTTGCTTATTCTCAATTTTCTGATTTTAAACAAATATTAAATTAAGGCAAAGAAAAAAGAAGGTAAAAAGTATAAAGAAAATTAAAGTATAGAATCATGTTTAGAAGCTCATGGGATCACTATAGTGAGCAAAAATTTAGCAAATTTGAATGGGATAGATATGTGTAATATGCTTCACCTGCTGATTATGTTTGCCATCTTATATTAAAGTTTGCAGTAAGTTAATGTCTTCTCTAATAATTTGTACAAAAAGCAGATGTATTTTTTTCTTTTTTTTCTTATTTTATTTTTATTTTTGTTTTCATTCTTATATTTTTTGTTTATATTTTTTTAATGTTATATTAAATATCTACACTATGCAGAAACTGCATAGGATGCTATTGTTAGATGATTACAATCATGTCAAATACAATAAGATTTCATCTTAATTTTCAATTCTTTTAGTCATGTAAACTAATTACAAAATACACATCAAAAAAATTCTATAAACAATAAGTATAATAAAAAGCAAAAAAAGTAAAAAAAAAAAACACCAAATCAAATTTTAATAAAATTAATATTTTTTTAATTATGCGGTATGTGCTTCATTGTAAAAACATATGAGTATCACAATTTTTATAATAAAAATATTAAATACAATATAAAATTGAGCTATTTTATACTACATAATTTTTTGATGAGAAATATTATGCCATCAGAATATACATTATCTTCTTATTCAATTTTGTCAATAAGTTTAAAGATTTTATAGAAGAAAAATATCTTAAAGTATTTATTTTAAATATATTCATTTTTCAAGTGTTATAAATTTTACCATTGCAAGAAAATGTTTAAAACAGCCATAGGATTTTTACAATCATTCCATTTAATAAAATCAACAAAAGATTTTAAGTTCTAATTTAGGAATAAAAAAGAAACTATTTAGAACACAAATATTTCACCTTACTTGAGGCATTTACATATATATATATATATATTGTAACGGTCAGGTTTGTACATTTGCTCAACAGACAGAGTTCAAGCCAGAGAACCAAAAGCTGACCAAGTCGGGATAGTAATACCCTACATCTGATCATACCTTAACTCTCTCATTCATGCTCCCAAGTCAACCCATCGCAAATGACATGCCTGAGGTTACACTCGATATCTCTTTGATCATGTTCCAGCAATAGCAAAGCAGTAAAACATGAGACATTCCCCCCTTATTACATATTCTATTATATACCTTAATTAGTGATTCATAAGATAATGAGCAAGTAATGAGACTGACACAAATTTATATTTCATAAATTTAATATAACATTTAATAAATACTAAAACATAGTAACTGGTGTATAGCTAGCTCACATGCAGGTGAGTGGACACTAGGGTTATAAAACAATATTACAAAGTCATGAGTGGATTCTCTAGGTTATCAAATAATAATACAAAGCACTGAGTGGATTCTCAGGGTTATCAAATAATACAAAGCAATGAGTGGATTATCAGGGTTATACAATAATATCTCAAAGCAATGAGTGGATGCTCAGGGTTATAAAATATTACAAAGCATGACTTTTTTAATAAGCTTATGTCATCTTTCATGTTCTAATTCATGCTATGTTTTATTTTTGAAATCGGTTATAGTTAGCTAGAGTGATAGATATATTGATGAATGATAGAGATTATATTAAGTTTATATCATTGTTACTAAGTTTGAGTTTATATTATAGTTACTAAGTTTAAGATTATATTATAAATATATTCAAATCATATTATAGACATTTGCGTGATATATAATTGTTATACAGATAAACCCATTAACTCTGATTCTAGTTCGGATCAACGCCGAAATTACTTTCTAGGGAAAATGAACTGAAATGCGGTGGCAGTTGAACGTCAGATTCTAGGGCGTTAGAAACTACAGTATCAGATAAGTGCGACTCGAATGCATTCTTAATGGGGTTTATTACATAGTAAACGGTTCCCTAACCGATCTGCTTGCTATAATGGAAGAGGCCTTTTAATTCAATGAACAGAAGATTGGCTTATGAGCCCTTTGGAAACACTTTGGTTCCGTTAAGTATGAATAATTGTCACATTTGCCTAAACTTTCGAGGCGTGACTTAATGAAATACGAAGAAAATGTCACCGTTGCCTAAACTTTCGAGGCGTGACTGGACGTGGAACAATCTTGAGATGAGCCATTTTAGACATAGCAAGTAGAAATGCATATTTATGCAAATTAGCAATACATTCGCAACGCTAGATTAATATTTTATTAAAATAATTACGCCAAAATCTTAGCTTCTTCAGTGCTACTACCACCGGTCGAGTTCATAAATGAGATTATTAAATTATAAAATGATGGCGATAATGAGAATCTGATTTAAGGTTTTTCTGCATAGCTACTTATAGAACTGGGAACATTAGTTATATAGTATAACTAGATCTAATATCAAACTGATTTTTAAATAATAAAATGTGAGTTATAAAATAGCTCCCGCAAATTATTGATGTTTAAATTAATTACACATCTTAAATAATTCGTCAAAATAGACCTTACTAATACTGAAAAATGGGTTTTAACTAACGAATGCAAATCTATATTTTAAATAGCTTGCGTGAAATATACTTTTTCAGATAACTGGCAAAATACATATTTTAAATCATTTACGCAAATATAATTCTTAAATAATATGGGCACAATCTGAGTTTTAAATAATATACGTAATATATACGTTTTAACTAACTTTAGTAAACATTTTCCATTTTATATAACTTTAGAAAAGATGCGTTTTAAATAATAGACGCTAAATATACCTTTTAAATAATTTTAGCAAAACATTTTCAATTTCAATTAACTTGAGAAAAAGATGCGTTTTAAATAATATATGCAAATATACATTTTAAAATAAGTTTATCAAAAGATTTTAAATAACTTGTTCGGGCATTATAAATATCGATTCACTCTATCACATATAATTCAGAAAAGAGTCTTGACTATATTCTTTATATCGCAATACTCTGATATGATAAAAGAGATTACTCACTCCCCTCCCCCCGATAATTTATTAACACACAAGACTCCGTTCTAATAAAAACACAGCATAAATCAATTAACATGAACTTAAAACTATGGATAGATGACATAAGAATAAATTGCATAAACAATCAAGATTTATAATTTAGAAATGAATTTCTTGTATGGTTTTATATAAACTAGATGTTTAGGATTATTTAAAATTATTAACGATCAAGCAAGAATTTGAAGAGTGTTCTAAGATTTAAACAGATTTAAGATAAATATTTTAAATGAACATTTAGAGAATATAATTGATTATGTGATTTAGTTAGCTAGCTTTCATTTAGGGTACGTTTTAGTTATGAGATTTAATATGTCAGAAAGGCTTTACCGGCAAAGTTTCTTTTAAGGCATTGTTTCCATGTGCTTCTCACTATATTCAGTCAGGCTGGGCTTCTCTTAGGTTTTAGTCTGCATGTAGCTTCGCGAATTTATCTCTGTGGCAGCTTTCCCCATTTCTCTGGTCAGGCACTCTCTGGTCTCTCGGGTACATCTTCTTTCTTACAGTGATGGGCATGGTGGAGGTTTTCTGTCATCGGTAGCCGCTCATGGAAGAGCAAATGGCTGTCTCTTTGTCTCTAGCCCACTGTCATCTTTGGAGCAGCTTTGATGGTAGCTTTTTAAGATTTAGCTTTTTTTTTAACAGCAGGAACAGTTCTTATTTAACTTCAGCTCTGGTCACAGCAACAGAAAAAATTAACACGGATTATGATAGATGGATGGAAGAGGTTAGATTAGAGGCTTTGGTGGCTATTTAGGCCCCTTTTTATGCTATATTTTTGACAGTAGTAACCTCATACTTTGAATCATGCCACATCACAAGATGACTAGTTCAAACTAGTCTTTAACCAAATATCCAGTTAGTAAAAATATTAAGTATATCTAAATCTGGACTTGGTAAGACTCTATTGTTTTAATTGACGTCAGTTTTAAAAGATATATTTTTAAGAGAATGGTCACAAGCAATTTGTATAGATTTTGTATAGATTTATGCCTGACTGAATATTATAATTGGTCTTGGTTATAATTTTTAAATAGGTCAAATTTTAGCCAAAGATTTATTTTTAGAATGAAGTGTTAAAACTGATAAAACTTTCTGCTTGTAATTTTAAGCAAACAAAAGAATTGGAAAATTTGGAAATTATTTAAAATAAATACTGACTTAAATAATTATTTAGAAAGAATATTGAAAAATGAGTAATATTATAAATTTAAACTTATTATGCTACTATATAGATAAATTTTAATTTTAGTTATGTTTATTTCAGTTTTAACAAATCGAACAGACTATGCTCGTATATAAATATTTGAGACTGTAATTTTATATTAATGGGACGATTATATACGCACATACTCGCAATATTATAAGGACAAAGTTTTTAAAATTTAAGAAATACACGCCATCTGAGTACAACAAATATATACTATTATCAAAGATAATAGGTGAAACAGGTGTAACCGTTTCAATATATATATATACATCTTCTACTTTT